>JASDQU010503132.1:23382-35452 GCA_032191745.1 Picea mariana
TAATCCCCTGACCATATCAAAGGTCTATAGCCTCATACTTAATGTTTAAAACATCATAATGTTGACTATCCCTATCTAGAGACCAAGGATAAAATGGAAATATCCTTTATGGTGTTTAAACATTTCGTTCTTGGTCTTATTGCCTAAAATATTCATTTAAGACCTAAGGTCTGGGTTTACTCTCTTGATCATGCCCAAGTATCCAAAACACATACACAATTCTCAAAATATCCTAACGATGCCTACATCATCACCTGAAGGAAAAAATATCCCCTTAAGAGGTCATAGATGGTGGTTTGAGGTGTTATTCATGCCCCTTGAGCCCTATAATATTCCTTAAACCTTGACAGGTTGGGTATGGTGGTTTGAGGCCTCATGTTTGGCCTTGGATCCCTAGAATATTTGTACTTTAGCTAAGGTGTTGGTTTCCCTTGACCACATCAAGTCCTTAAGATCCATACCTAATGCTCAAAACCTCATGAGGGAACTAACATAATTTATTATAGGCCAAGTATTCCCTCTAGAGATCTCTTGGGGTGTTTTGAGGCATTATTCATGGATCTGGCTTCCTTAAAGATTTGTTTAGGCCCTAAGGAATGACCTTCTTCCCTGGATCATTTCTAGGGCCTTGTGACACATACCTATTGTACAAATCCACCTAGTGGTATTGAAATCCCAAATCATAGTCCAAGAATACCCTTAAGAGGCAATGTGTGTTTTTTCAAGGCATCCTTTTTATCCCTATATGGATAGAAGATTCCTTTAGGACCTAAGGTTCATGTTCCCTCCTCTAACCATGTACAGGGGTGGTAGACCCATGTTTGAGGTGACATTATTGGCCCCATATGCCTGAAACATTTCCTTAGATCCTAATGTGAGGGTATCCTCCCTCAACCATGTTCAAGACACTATGATCCAAATATAGTGCTAAAAAAATTCCAATAGAGCCTATTACCCCTCTTAAAGACTAAATATCCTATAGAAAGGTATGATGTGATGGTTCAAATCCTTATTCATGTCCCTACAATATTAGAAGTTACCTTTAGGGATTGAGTCTTTATTTTCCTCCCCCAACCATGGTCAAGAAAATGAGACTCATACCTAGAGTTCAAAACCTTGTAATGGCTCCCATATCCCAAGTAAGAGGGAGGTAATACTCTTAAGATATTATGTGTGGTGGTTTGAGGTGTTGTTCTTAGAGATGGATACCTAGAAGCTTACTTTATGTCATAGTGATTGATTTTCTTCCCTTAACCATGTATAATACCCCATGACCTATACTTCGGTCTCAAATCCTTCTAATGGTGTCCATATCTCAACTCAAAGGATATATATCCCATAGAGATATCATCTATGGTGGTTTGATGAATCATTGATCAATCTTGAGTCCTGGAAGATACTTTTTAGACCTAATGAGCACGTTACATCACTTGAACTTGGTCCAAGCCTTCAAATCAATAATTGCTTCTCTAAAAACTATAATGGTGCCAATATTCCCACTAAGAGGAAAAGGATACACTTTGGCGGTCATGTGTGTGGGTTCATTCTGTTGTTCTTGGCCTTGGATGCATGAAATATTTTGTAAAGGCCTAAAGCATAGGTTAATTCCTACTTCCATTTTGAGGAATCGTTGGCTCATAACTCATGGTTGAAAATTTCCTTTGCATGGTGATCCAGGTGGATATTGGTGGCCACCCACCTATTCCAATTGGCTCCTCTTGGTAATTTTTAGTTCAACATGTTCTTCTGTACTCCTTTGTAATTGTGGGTTCTACCCTTCCAGGGTTGTATGAATCCCCACACATCTTCCAGGTGGATACTAGTGGCCTCCCACCTAATTCAACTGGCTTATTTTGTTTGTTTTCATGTCAATACATCTTGTTATACTTCTAGGGCCATTTTGGGGCCCTAAATATTGTTTTTTTGGCTCGCCACAATAAAAGTATAGATGAAATAAGAGTTTGACGACGTAATGTGTATTTCTCTAAAATACCTTTCCAATGGGCTATTACATGTCTAAAACATAGGTCGTATGCAAAAGTTACAACCACGGGAAGTTGAGGTACCAACTTACCCATAGGGGCCCACATAAAGTTTGACGTTTCATATCCTAGGGTTAGGTTTTTGGATGTCTAGGGTTTTGGAATTCATGAGTAATATTAAAACGGCCTCTAGAGCCTCATTGTAATCATTTTTATCAAACAAATGCACATAGAAGCCACATCTCTTCTCAGAGATGGCTACGACCATTCGAGCAAGTGTTTCAATTATGAAGTTTTACAGTTTCAACCTATTTCATTCATTCAATAGAAGATATTGTTCACTAAATATATGTTTCATTCTTCATATCTTTGTTTTTATTGTATTTAGTATGTTAATCAGTTCGTTCTGCTCCTAAATCTAGATCAGTGGTATCAGAGCAAACTGCTCTTCATTTATTTTTCTTCGTGCATGTCCTGGACAAGATCTAGGTACAAGAAGTTGGGACTCAAACTAATCGAGTCATTATAATATCGATCACGCCGAGCCCACAACAACCCATGGGGGACAAAAATAAATATGATGGAGCAGGAGATTCTTTTAAAATGTTGCTCTAGGAAGCCCTCGCGTGACAAAGGAATGAAATGATGGACAAATTTGCGCAGATCCTTCGGTGGTTGCCCACAGGAGAAGCATCTTTATCAAGCATCTATGCAACCCCCTTCAAGGTACAGGTAAATTTTGATATTCCATTATTTGAAGGACTGATAGATGCACATGTTGTAGATAAATGGTTGAATCTACTCGAAGGGTATTTTTCGGTCCACAATTTTTCCTATAGGGAAAACATTACTTTTACACTCCTCAAGGTTGTCCCCCATGTTAAGGACTGGTGGGATACTTACTCTAAGAAAAGGGCCATAGAGGAATATGAAATATTTTTGGTTTCCCCTACATGGGATTCCTTCTAGGATGCCATTAAAGAATGGTACTACCCCGTTGGAAGTTACGAGAACCAGTAACCTAGATGAACCACCCTGCATCAAGAAAGGGACCAGACAATACCATTTTCACCAATATTTTCAATACCCTTCACACCAAATTAGGTATCAAATTCTTTGAGCGACATCTGTTGCTCAAATACCGTGTCTGTTTTCATATATAAATTCAAACAGAAATGGAGTTTTTGTACATTACCTCATTGGGTAAGGCTTATAGATATGTTGTCAATATCGAGCAGAAATTTAAGTAGAAGAGGCTAGAGTTTGGATCTGAAAAATCCTCACAGCCGAAGCAGGAAAAAGGTGGCCCTAACCCACACAACAAGGGACAGATAAAATATGGCCACACTCAGGAGAACCAATCCAAGCCACAATACAATAAGGGAAATGAAAAGACGAAGAAGGACCTTGGTTTTGATTTGAGGGACTTGGTGCCAATTCAGGATGACAATATTTTTGTTATACATGAATGTTTTCACTTAGAAATTAAACAAAACAACCCTTTTGGATAAATGAATGAAGTAGCTACTGAAATAAGTACCGATGGCCATCATTTGAGTGAATTTATTGGATACTCGATAACATACAATGTTTCATATCCAAAGGGAAGCATATTTTATGAAGGGGTTTTGTTTGTTGCTCAAAGGAAGTTGAAAGAACAATATGACAATACCCTTGATATCTACTTTGATCTGGATTTGTGTTCTACACAAAATAGAGGAAAAAAATATATGTTGTGTTTTGATGGAGTACCAAATTTTGATGGTGACCCATGTTAGAATTGCAACCCCAAAAATATGGAAAATGAATATGGTATGGCTCTTGATATAACTGATTTGAATTTAAGAATGCATCCAAACAACAATAAGGCTTGGTTTATGGGTTTTGATAGCTCTCCTATTAATGATACTTTGATCTATCATGAGTTTTGGTTAAAAAAGAAGAAGCTATTTTAGGCCTTTCTCATGACTCACTTGAAAAGGTCATGAAAGAATATCATGGAGGAATTGACGATAAACTTGTTGCTTCGAATGAAGACATGTACCTATGAATGGAAGGGATTTGCATTATTTCCCATGAAGAATAGTTGGAGAAACATGAATCCTATGGTATTATTGAAGTTTAATATGATGATTTCAAAGGGTTTTCTGAAGCTTGGAAAAAGGACAATATCCCTCATAATCCTCTTAGTAAGAAAGTCATCAATCTACACGTAAATAATTGCATATTTTACACTTCCATTTTCAAGGAACCTCTTGTTTATGATATGGAGAATGAGTATGACAAAAAGGTTTCATATCTTGGGGAAGGTCAATTTAATATCTTCATGGATGAAACTACTGTCGATGATGAAAGAAGAAAATTAATGGCTACTGGTTTTGATGGTAGAAGTGGACAATGCTCAAGGCTATAAGAGATGCTCTTTTCATCTATTAATTCTTAGTCTGAGGATGATGTTGGATTACTGAGAGGGGGGTGAATCAGTAATAGAGCAATTCAATCCTTTTTAACCATATAATACAAGTGTTATATCAATGTAGCAATATCATACAATAACTGCAGAGTAAACAAGCAATGGATAAATGAACAATCATACACATACATAGTATACCAATGTTTTACGTGGAAACCCAAAGCAGGATAAAACCACATAATTCTTTTTCTTATATGTCTTGAAGAACTACATTCATTGGAAGCACCAACTTCCTTTGTTTTCCAACTGCAACTAGAAGGAGGCTCCAACCCCCTTGTTTCTTAGGATACAACCTGAAGGAAGCTCCAACTCCCCTATTCTCTAGCTACAACTAGGAGGAGGCTACAACTCCCTATGTTCTCCAGCTACAACCGGAATGTGGCTACAACCACCTGTCCTTGCCCCATCCAACCTTCCTGAAGTAGAAGTAGAATGATGGAACCAATTTCACACTATAACTGTGGGATATACCGCTGTAAACTTGTACCAATAAACTTGAACCATGCATCAACCTGTACCTCAACCTGTAATCAACATGTTCCATAAACAAGTGCATCAACCATGCACCAACCTATACCAAACAACATGTAATCAACATGCACCATAAAAAAGTGCATCCAACCATGTACGAAGTATGTACCAATCATGTGTCAACTACTCATCAACTATGACTCATCAATATGTACCAACATCATCAAATATACACCTCATGTATGTGCCAACTTATCAACTACATGTCTCAACCATGTACCCAACATGTAACTCAACCAAAAGGCCTCATCAAGATCATCATCCAAATATCATTTGTAACTCTGTAATAGACTTGGTGTATATGATCACATACCTACAAACCTTCCTTAAATTTAACAACAAGAGACTAACATTTTCATCAAACTTTTCTTTAGTCTCACATGACTAGTTTTGGATTGGTCAACAACCCTAACTTGAAATAATCATAACTATGTACCTGTAATGAATAAATATCTAAAACTAATACACAATTTACTTCAATGTGGTTTATGCAATTCCTCCAAGTTTCACTACTTGGAACCTCTCAAAAAAGGAGTTATAGCAAAAATGACATACCTTGCTGAATTATGGCTTATTCTAGAGAGCGACCTTGTAGAGCATGCCCCTCATAGAATATTTGTTGAATAGATCTGAAAATATTACACAACATACTAATATATTTACTATAACCAACAAATTTGGTCTTACTAAATTTGGATCTGTTATGAAGAAGTTATGACTTTTTACCCGAAACACTTGTTTTAGACTAGTTTCAGGACTAGCCACAAACCCTGTTTTCCACAAAGTGTAACTCCAAAAATACAATGACCCACAAGCTGAATTTTTTTACCACAGATACTTGGATATGTTTCCTCAATGGCCCATAAATCTCATGGCCTGAATCATTCTAGAAAAAAATTTATTGCAAAAATGGTGAGATGAACTATAAATAACATACCTTAGAAATCATCATCAAAATAATTTATCCTCCCTTGAATTCCGGCCTTCTTTTCTTCACCTTCCCTCTGAAATTCGACTTAGATATCATTTGGTTACCTTAATCACCTATAGATATTCAATACTCTTAAGTGTGATGTAAAATGAGAGAGCCTTGCCTCTTATTTATACTCTCCATCTTCTAGGTCACTTAACCTTTTTATAGGTCACTTAACCTATTTTCCTCATTTTTAGGGTTAACCACTTTCCATAATTAGAAATTTCTCCATTACTTTATCATTTAAATATTCCTCCTTGATTTTGTCACCTCACTTTATCATTTAAATAATCTTGTTTGATTTTGTCACTTCACTTTATTTTTTAAATAATCCTTCTTGACTTTGTCACTTTACTTTATCATTTAAATAATAATTTATTATTTTCAAGATCTTTGACTTCTTTGACCTTTTGGGCTTCAAGCGAACATATGAGGGTCCTCTAACTTCGTAAGGCCATAACTCTTAAACCGTGAGGAGTTATGTGACGTTCCACATACCACTAGAAATGGCATGACATGTACTATCCATATAGAATAGTATTACCTTAAAATATATTAAAAATCATACCATTATACATGAAACAACCTGTGTCTATTACCCAAACCTTTGTGCTACCAGAATTTGCTACTGGACATTCTTAAAGGTTTTACATCAATGACAACCAACCTTAATCAACAGTCTCCCCCTTTGGCATTGATGGAAACACTCTGATACATTAATGAAATTATTTCATGCAATAATGAATTGATATCATTCATGCTCCCCTTGGAAACGTGCCTTTGTACTCTGCATCTTTGTGACCATTTCTCACTATGGAACTGTTAGTGCTCGAAGTTACCCCTACACTGCTATAGGGTCAAGCCTAGCACATCTTCAGTTATTGCAATGATCTAATAAATAAGGATTTGTTTGGGTTTTGAAATAAGGTGGATTAGGTAGATGATAAGAGAAATAATAAGAGAAACAAGCTAAATGCATATCAGTTAAAACACCATTGGGCATGGAGTCAAGTAAACACCCTGTTAGATTGAAGGCCAGTGAGTTGCATATCAGACAAAATACTTATGTGATGGTGGATGGAAGAATGGAGAATGTGACAAATAGTAGAACATCCACCAAACATAGATTCTCTCTGCAAAATGGATTTGACAAGTACTCAAACAAAGCACATAAGCAACAGGCAGATTACAACAAATTCTTTGTTGTTTAAAAATCTATTGTTCATGGACAGTCATTGATTTTCAATGTCTGTAATTCATTCAAGCAAGAGGAAAAAAATAAGAATGTAAATCAAAAAGATCACAATCTGATAAAACAATACACAGAGATGTTCAATGTCAGAAATGAATACTTAAATAAATGCCCATATACTTACAATAATTCCTGCACAGGCCTCTGCCCAAATTCCCCTCTCAGGTCTCCTCTCAAATTCCCCCCCTTCCTCCTGTTCATTACAGAGTGTTGTTTTAAATAACAAAAGATACAATCAACAGATCATTCCAATCTGCTAGGAAATAATCATAACAATCCACCAAGAATAAAAACAATCTATGATTTGTATGCAAGAAATCTAGGACAACTAAGTCAAATGCCTTGCTATCTGCATCCTTAAAAGATGGATATGTGGAACTAATTGATTTACTTCTGAAAATATGGAAATGATATCTTTGATTTCCATCTGCCCTACCACCTGTGTATTTGCTGCCCCTTTTTCAATCTAGATTTGAATGTCTGCCACATATTTTTGACTGTTTGATCTTTTGAGGTCGAATTCTCTTTTAATGTTGCCTTTTAAACTGGATCTACCCGCTACGTATCTCATTTTCATACTTAAACTATTAAGATTCAGAGTCTCGTTTATCCCATGGATGAAATGGAGGAGCTAGAATGGATGTGATAGAACTTTTTCAAGGCAGTATCAGACATTGAATTGGAATTCACTAGAGTGTTGGATTGTACAATAGCATTTGTAGTTTGGAAAACTAAAATTGCTCACAGAAATGGAAGATGGTATTGCACAAGGAACACCCGGGGGTGTTAATCTATTACCCTGATGGATATTGCTTGGCCCTCTGGGCATAGGCTTGGGTACAAGAACACGATTGCCAATAGATCTTCTATGTAAAGTGGAAGAATATGGTGCATGGATAACTTTTGTCAAATTAAAAAAAAAAAATCCTAGTTTTGGTGAGGGCATTCTCAAGCCTGAGGGCTTTGCAGCAAAAGTTATAGGCAAAGTATTGCTAGAATTACTTGGAGGATCGTTGGCACTAAAAATCATACTATTACCAACAATTCTTATAGAATCATCTTTTCTAGGTAAGTGCACTGCCATTGTGTTTCAAAATTCTTGGTTATTCTTGGCACATTGAGAAACGGTTGAATTTGTAGATGTACCTGCCCCTGTGGTGCGTTCAAAATGATCCCAAGATGTGTGGGTCAGAAATATTGAACTGCTATCTGTTGAGGTATTAGAAACCATTGGAGAATAAAATGCAGGCATCCGATGTAAAAATTGTACACAATATGTAACAAGAAGGTTCCCATTTCTGTCAAAGTCTGTTGTCCCAAGCACAACTTCCTTTGGCATTTCAAATAGAGCCTTCCTTTCCTGTAAAATATAGTTGCTCTCTCAAACTCCAATCCCACATATAAATGAAGAGCTTTCTCGATTTGATGACCTCCAACCTTATCTTTTAAGCATAATAGTCGTAATGCAATCTCTTCCATGATAACCTCACTGAGATTCAAGTCAAGAATCTGTTCATATTCCAACTGTACTTGGTTATGAATTGCTTCATTCTTCTATATTTGAAAATATGAACCGATCTATTTGAAGAACTTGCATAGATATGGTGGGTAGGATGAGGAGGAGTAGTTGGTGGCTATGTTTTAGAATTTGCTGCTAGCTTGGACGATGGAAAAACATGGCGAGAAAATTGATGAAGAGGTGAATGCAAATGTGCTCGTATTGGAGGTGGTAGAATAGTTGGGGTAATTGGTGGAGAAGGAGGGTTATCCAAAGGAGAGGAAGGACTATCCAATGGAGAAGGAGAAGATGTTGTTGAGGACGTTGCAAATGAAGAATAGGAACGTGTAGACCGTGGTGATTTCACTGTTGAAGGCCATTGGGATGGATGAGAAAAATATCCTCTTACACATTGATGATGACAGAGGACTCCCACTATGGCTCCGAGATGAGGAAGTGTATAGACATCGAGGAAAATAAAATGACTCCTCATTGGAAAAATCGGTGGAGTTATTAGGATGAGGTCTCTTTGCAAAGGGAGGAAGAAGCTCAATCTCAGGACTCAGTATGAGAAATCGATCTTCAATTTCTTCGCCATTGGGCATGATGAATTCAAATCCAAATTGAAATACAGAATACAACCCCTATTCTATCTAACACCTATGCATTTTATTCATAGCATTTATCTACAAAAACTTGACAAATCGTGGCCTTATTGGTCCCTGAAAACCTTACTGGCTTTGAGATAGCATTGGGAGCTTTAACACCTGCTCAATTGTTAAGACAAGGATCTGTTAACAAGATCTCTACCTATCTGTCGATGAGGTCACTTTTTGGTCATAACTCATGCCAAATGGATTGACAAGGATTTGACTCTTATTGCGTGGCTGTAAATTGGTGTATTACATGGCAGTCATAAGAATTGGGCATACAATTTTAACCCGTGGCTTGGCCATGAGAATTGGGCCTGTGGGCTTTGGTAGGTGTGGGTAACCTGATATATAGTGTGACTTTGACTCAACTATCAATGATCTTTATCTATGGAAATGTTTACATAGATTTATCAACAAAGAATAGATAGGACAAGAACGTAAACTTCAGATACTAAATGGTGCAGTCTAATGTTTATACTTCTAAAAACATGCACCACTTTTGCTTAGGAATTTTCAAGAATCAAAATATACATTTCATTTTAAGGTACAAAGAAGGCATAAAAAACTAGGGTTTAGGAAATACTGACAATGTTTTGGAATGCAGGTAAAAGCGTTTGACAAGATCTTTGATGAAAAACTAGAAGTATGACACTGGTCAAAAGACACTTTTCGGCACTACAAGAATAACCCCATTCCTGCAACAAGGAGAAAATCAAATATTTAGTATCTGGATACTAACATTGGCTCCTTCTGAGGATGGCATAGTCCTTACGAGTTGCCAAGAACGAGTAGACCACTGTGCCTTTTCCTCTGTGCAACCTGCAAACTTTTGTCTCTACAAACATTCACATCCTTCTGTGTTGTGCCTAGTCCATTGGGTTATGGAGTCTGTAAATATCATTTCAAATCAGGTCCAAACTTCTGCAATTTATTGAAATTCTAACAAAAAGTTGAAACCAAACTTTCTGCTGCAAACTATCAGACTGACAAGAATCTTCATGTTCGATGGAAAGCTTATTTCTCTTATCTAATCCTACTTTTAACCAGTATAAACTAGCTAATCATGTGAAATCATGCTTCCAATGAAGCCATGATAACATCAAACCATTTACCAAAGCTCTTTCAATGCAAATGAAAATCAGAGAGGAATCCATAACTTGCAGCAGAATTTCAACTCGCAACATATACTTACAATCATCATCTGCTTTAATTCTGAAAATAGTAAGACTGAAATCTTATGAGAAATATGATTCCATATAAATGGCTATCGGATCATAGAGGAAAGAAATAGATGAACAACCCAACATGTTTACCTCTGCTTGCAGCTTTGTTTCCCCTTTTGATAGATGGCTGCCATAAATTGGTTCTGACTATACATGACAAATGGGCATAATGTTCTCATAAACCTATTGATCAAATCCAACATTTCCATATGCTTCCTCATATATCTGTTCTTGATGAGAAACCTCTTGATTTTCCTCTTTAATCACATGTAACAACATATCATAGGAGTTCACTTGAAGGAGTTGAGAAAATACTTTTTCTTCAACTATTTTTTCATTCAGATCTAAGACAACAAGTGCATCAAAAACAAAATCTAATGCATCCACAACTATGCAGTCATCTTTCCTATTATCAATTAGATCTGGAAAATCTTCCTCAACAACATTATTTTCATTCTTGCAATTAGAAGAAACATTTGCTTTCTACTGAATATGCTTATCAAATTCATCACAACAATTTTCAAAAAGACTTTTAGCTGAAAAATATTCTTTACAAAATATATTGAAAGCATTATGAAAACTTGCCAATGAGTTAATACTTGAAGTTGGCAGAGATCTGCACCAGTCAAGGGCTTCTCCCTTCAATGAGTATCTAAAAAGCTTGATCTTGACATCCTCTGCACAATCTGACGTTCATGAATACACTCATGAAAATCTAGCAGATGCTCAGCCAAAACCTCCCAATCTTCGCCTTTAAATGTAGGAAGGGTACCTTCCCATTCACCTCTGCTAAGTATTGGGCCTCGAAAATCAACTACATCTAAAAAGTCACAAAAGGCCAACCTTTGAGCCAAAATGGTTTCCATACTTGGATCCCCAGTGGAGCTGCCTTTTAATCTTTAGATAGTGGAGTCTCCATGGTGAAATATCTGCAGTCAAGAACATGTCCTCTTGTTGTTCACCATCAAGAAGCAGATCTGATCATTGTCATTCTTCTGGGGAAGATATCTTCATTGCTTCGTCCCCGACAATGGTGCCAAAATATGTTAGTGCTAGAAGTTACCCCTAGACTGCTATAGGGTCAAGCCTAGCACATCTTTAGTTATTACAATGATTTTATAAATAAGGACGTGTTTGGGTTTTGAAATAAGGTGGATCAGGTAGATGATAAGAGAAAGAATAAGAGAAACAAGCTAAATGCATATCAGTTAAAACACCATTGGGCATGGAGTCAAGTAAACACCTTGTTAGATTGAAGGCCAGTGAGTTGCATATCAGACAAAATACTTATATGATGGTGGATGGAAGAATGGAGAACGTGACAAATAGTAGAACTTCCACCAAATAGAGATTCTCTCTACAAAATGGATTTGACAAGTACTCAAACAAAGCACATAAGCAATAGGCAGATTACAACAAATTATTTGTTATTTAAAAATCTATTGTTCATGGACAACCATTGATTCTCAATGTCTCTAATTCATT
>JASDQU010503132.1:35849-51884 GCA_032191745.1 Picea mariana
AAAAAAAAAAGCAATCTATGATTTGTATGCAAGAAATTTGGGAAAACTAAGTCAAATGCCTTGCTATCTGTGTCCTTAAAATTTGGAGATGTGGAACTAATTGATTTATTGCTGAAAATATGGAAATGATATCTTTGATTGCCATCTGCCCTACCACATGTGTATTTGTTGTCCCTTTTGCAATCTAGATTTGATTGTCTGCCATTTTTCGGTCAAATTCCCTTTTAATGTTGCCTTTTAAACTGGACCGAACTGCTACGTATCTCATTCTTGTCCTTAAACTATTAAGATTCAGAGTCTCGTTTATCCTGTGGCTGAAATGGAGGAGATGGAATGGATGTGATAGAACTTCTTAAGGGCACTATCAAACATCGAATTGGAAGTCATTGGAGTTCTGGATTGTACAATACCATTTGTAGTTTGGAAAACTAAAATTGCTCACAAAAATGGAAGATGGTATTGCACAAGGAACACCTGGGGGTTTCAATCTATTACCTTGATGGATATTGTTTGGCCCTTTGGGCATAGGCTTGGGTACAAGAACATGATTGCCAATAGATCTTCTGTGTAAAGTGGAAGAATATGGTGCATGGATAACTTTTGTCGAATTAAAAAAAAAAATCCTAGTTTTGGTGAGGGCATTCTCAAGCCTGAGGGCTTTCCAACAAAAGTTATAGGCAAAGTATTGCTAGAATTACTTGGAGGATCCTTGGCACTAAAAACCATACTATTACCAACAATTCTTATAGAATCATCTTTTCTAGGTAAGTGCACTGCCATTGTGTTTCAAAATTCTTGGTTATTCTTGCCACATTGAGAAATGATTGAATTTGCAGATGTACCTTCCCCTGTGGTGGGTTCAAACTGCTCCCGAGATGTGTGAGTCAAAAATATTGAACTGCTGCCTGTTGAAGTAGCAGAAACCATTGGAGAATGAAATGTAGGCATCCGATGGACAAACTGTACACAGGATGTACCAAGAAGGTTCCCATTTCTGTCAGAGTCTGTTGTCCCAAGAACAACTTCCTTTGGCATTTCAAATAGAGCCTTCCTTTCCTATAAAACATAGTTGCTCTCTCAACTTCCAATCCCACATATACATGAAGATATTTCTCGATTTGATGACCTCCAACCTTATATTTTGAGCATAATAGTCGTAATGCAATCTTCTCAATGATAACCTCACTAAGATTCAAATCAAGAATCTGTTCATATTCCAACTGTGCTTGGCTATGGAATTTCTTCATTCTTCTATATTTGAAAATATGAACCGAGCTATTTGAACAACTTGCATAGATATGGTGGGTAGGATGAGGAGTAGTTGGTGTCTATTTTTTATAATTTGTTGTTGGCTTGGATGATGACAAAACATGGTGAGAAAATTGATGAAGAGGTGAATGCGAATGTTCTCATATTGGATGTGGTAGAATAGTTGGGGTAATTGGTGGTGAAGGAGGGCTATCCAAAGGAGAAGGAGTACTATCCAATGAAGAAGGAGAAGATGGTGTTGAAGAAGTTGCAGATGAAGAATAGGAACATGTAGATCGTGGTGATTTCACTGTTGAAGGCCGTTGGGATGGATGAGAAAAATATCCTCTTACACACTGATGATGACAGAGGACTCCCACTATGTCTCCGAGATGAGGAAGTGGATAGACATCGAGGTGAATAAAATGACTCCTCATCGGAAAAATTAGTGGAGTTATTAGGATGAGGTCTCTTTGCAAAGGGAGGAAGAAGCTCAATCTCAGGACTCCGTCTGAGAAATTGATCTTCAATCTCTTCACCATTGGGCATGCTGAATTTAACCCCAAATGGAAATATAGAATACAACCCCTATTCTATCTAACACCTCTTCATTTTCTTCATAGCGTTTATCTAGAAAAACTTGACAAATCTTGGCCATATTTCTCCCTGAAAACCTTACTAGCTTTGAGATAGCATTGGGAGCTTTAACACTTGCTCAATCGTTAAGGCAAGGATCTATTAACAAGATCTCTTCCTATCTGTTGATGAGGTCTCTTTTTGGTCATGACATGTGCCAAATGGATTGACAAGGATTTGACTCATGTTGCGTGGCTGTAACTTGGTGTATTACATGGAGGTCATAAGAATTGGGCATACAATCTTAACCCATGGCTTGGCCATGAGAATTGGGCCTATGGGCTTTGGTAGGTGTGGGTAACTTGATATATAGTGTGACTTTGACTCAAATATCAATGATCTTCATCTATGGAAATGTTTACATATATTTATCAACAAAGAAGAGATAGGATGAGAACGTAAACTTAGGATACTAAATGGTGCAGTCTAATGTTTAGCCTTCTAAAAAAATGCACCACTTTTGCTTAGGAATTTTTTAGAATCAGAATATACATTTCATTTCAAGGTACAAAGAAGGCATAAAAAACTAGGGTTTAGGAAATACTGACAATGCTTTGGAATGCAGGTAAAAGTGATCGACAAGAGCTTTGATGAAAGATTAGAAGTATGACACTGGCCAAAAAACACTTTTTGGCGCTACAAGAATAACCCCATTCCTGCAACAAGGAGAAAAATGAATATTTAGTATCTGGATACTAACAGGAACCATGCCTCTGTCCTTTGAATTTGATGAATCTCTCCCCCTTTGTCATAAATGGAAAAGGTATCTTTCCATTCGAGGCTTCTCCCCCTGAGTGAACTGTCCTATTTATGGTGCTTCCTCATGTACATATAAGACATATAAGATAATCATTCAAAATCATTCATTTTGGAGTAGAAATATATCCTAGTCTCTAGCGAAGATACTCAAAGGCTTCCCGTGGAAGTGGTTTTGTAAAGATGTTTTCCACTTGTTCTTTTGTGCCCACATACTCAACTCTGATGTTCTTTTATGCAACCTGTTCTAGTAGAAAGTGATACTTGATTGGAATGTGCTTCATCTTGGATTGCATCATCGTTTTCTTTGAGATACTTATTGCTTCTTGTATTATCACAATAGATAGGAATGGTCTCATCATACTCAACTTGTATATCTGTCAAAGTTTGTTTCATCCAAAGAACATGTGTACAACATGTTGCTGCTGCAATATACTCTGCCTCGGTTGTAGATAGAGATACTGATGATTGTTTCTTTCTTAGCCATGATACTAAACACTCACCCAAGTAGAACATTTCTCCATTGGTGCTTCATTGGTCATCAATACAACCTTCCCAATCTACATCTATGTAGGCAATAAGAGATAGATCATTTTCTTTTGGATACCATAATCCAAAATCTTTTGTTCCTTTGAGATATCTAAAAATTCTCTTCACTGCTAATACATGTGATTCCTTTGGTTCTTATTGAAGTCGTTCCACCTGTCCAACTTCCTGCATTACATCTGGTCTGGATGTTGTCACATATAGTAGGCTGCCAATCATTCACATGTGTTTCCTCTGATCTGTAGACTTTGAATCATCATATTTTCTTAACTTGAAATTGGTTTGCATGGGATTGATATGTAATGTCCCCCACCTCTTAATGAAGAGGTATGGAAATACTTAGTAGTCTAGACAACCCTACTAGACCATAGTCTCACACAACATGGGGAAAATTCAACCAAACTAATGTTATATTTTGAATTTGACTTAGGAAAAAGGGAAAAAATTTACTCAATAAAGAATTAGAATGTTGGAGGTTGAGTTAGGAGTTGAACCTAGGGGTTCAACTAACTCAACAAGAAAACATAATGGAGGTATAAAATAAATGCTAGGGCACACCTTTCATTTCATCTTGGATATTTGGTATTTTTCTTGTTGAGATCTTGAGCACACAGTTTTGAGGGTTTTGAGATTACAAACCCTAGAGAACAACTCAATGGTGAAATATTCCACTCACCTTGTTCCAATCTTGGTCTTGGGGATGAAATAATCCACCCACACCATTTTACACTCATCATCTATTCAAGAGAGAAGCAGGGTTGTACCAGTTAGGGTTTTCTGGTAGGGGTGCACCATTGCTTGAGGAACAATTCGATCCAGCTATTTGAGAGGGATTTTGGAGATTCTAGCAACTGGGTTTTTCTTGCAGGACCTGGTTTATGATTTTGGAGGCCTTCTTTAGAAGTTACTATGACCAGGTTATTATCTACAGGTTGGGACGGTTTGAAGGAAGGAAGTCATCTTGGTGATTCAAATATTCTCAGATCTAATAAGATCTACTTCAGATATGATCTTGATACTTCTTCTAGAGGATTGTGGCTACCCAATCTATCATCCTAGAGAGTTCCAAGTGATTTGGAGGCCTCGTTCACCCAGGCCAAATTATTGGGCATATTTAGGATTCCAGGAGGGTCGTACTTGATTATGGTTGCAACAATTGGTGGAGGAATACTTGGTATTTGGGCTTGATACTTTAGGAGGGGGTTTCCCTTGCCCTGATCTATCTCTTGGTTGAGTTTGGTGGAATTTGTAGAACTTATTTAGGAGGACCAAACCCTTGGTCTTCATATTCTTTCATTAGGATGTACCATCAGCTAGAGGGTTGTGAAAAATCCTAGCTTTTTGTATTGGATCTCTCATCTTGCATTCAACCTTTAAGAGGCTTATCTTGTATTTCCGGGAGCATTTTGTAGTAGCTCATATATTTATCTTGGATCCATATGATGTTACTACATATCTGCTTCTATATTGTATCAGGTTCTTGCTTCTCATAAATAAAGGTCATATCTATGCATTATGGTTCCATATCTTGTGTATTGATGTGATCTTGCATGGTAATGAATATATATTGATTAAAATCTACTGAATAATTGAATAAAACCCTAAGGCCGAAATATTGGTGGCCATCCTGCAAACTCAAACAGTCAAACAATTAGTTCAGTGGTTAGCTAGTGTTCCCAAGTGAAAAAATTGGCTTGGGAACATTACAATGGTATCATAGCCCTTATCTTCCCATCCTCTGAGGATTAGTTCATGGAGAAGTTCAATGTTAATTATATGGGCCGAAGGAAGAAACAAGCAAGTGAAACAGAGACCTAGATCGAGGGTTCATGTGATGATGTTGAGCCCTAGGGCTTGGCTTTCTTAGCACATGAGTTCCATAAATCCATAAACCAAATATAAAGTGAACTGGTCATCCACCTACAAGAGAACTATAAGGAAAACCATAAGGGAAAAACCAAAATCACTGAGACCTTGAGGAAGGTATATGAGAACCTGAGGAAGGTAGACAAGAACAAAAAAAGGATAGCTGAGATGTTGCTGCATATGAATCACAAGGGGAAAGGTCTAGAAATGTATGAAAACAAGGAGATAGGTGGATCTCATAGAGGAAACAGGTATAATTCAGAACATATTCCCTATCATCAGTCTGAGGGAAGAAATGGAGGGAGCACACCACATGGACAGATAGGTAGCAGGGCTACTCCTAGACCATACTTTCCCATGCTCATAGATGGTAGAAGGGTTACTCCTAGACAATACTTTCCCACGTTCATAGATGAACATGCACATCATGAACCGGTGGATGACCTTGTTGAGTAGATGGCACAATGTACTAGGGAGTACAATGATTTGAGTATAACAATTCAGAGGCAAATGTCCCTAGTTCAATATTGTCAACTCAAATTCAGAAGCAAGCCTAGGCCAAACCACAAGAACAACTATGAGTTTGAGCACAGAGTTGGGAAGATGGATATTCCATACTTTGATGGTATGACCAATATGATAGCATGGGGATGGGTACAAAAGTTGGACACTTATCTACAACTTAACCCCATGAGGGAGATGGAAGCCATCAAGTTTTCCACCATGTACTTGGATGGAAAAGTTCATGATTGGTGGTATCATGGATTGGCCACACTAAGCCACAATCATATAGTGGCATACATAGAGTTCACTCAGAGACTCATTGATAGGTTTGACCAGGGGGATCTTGAGTTACATTTCTGGGAGCTCACACAACTCAAATAGACAGGAGCACCAGAGGTGTACATTAAAGAGTTCCAAAGTCTAGTAGTCATGGTGCATGATGTGTAATAGACTAGACTCAAGATTCTCTTCACCGAAGGGTTGAAGGAAACCTTGAAGGGTTGCATAAAGGCTTTTAAACCTACTAACCTATAGGTTTCTATCTGGAGGACGAGAGACCTAGAACCAGCTACAAAGTCAAAATTTGTGCCTAGACCACCTCTCAACACAGGAGGAAGAGATCAGATACCTCCAATGAACCCAGGAGGATGTGACCCAAAGGGGTTGGACAGGGGAAGAGGAAGGTTGGATGAGAATACCAGAATGGAATTGAGGAGGAAGAAACTATGCTACACTTTCAAAGAGCCATGGAACCCATCACACAAATGTATGGGTCGTGGCCAAGTTCACTACATAAAGGTGACTTCAGACAATGAGGAGGAGGAGGATTTCGAACACATATAGAACATGGAGGAAGACACCACAAAGACGACAGATGAGGAGGCCATAGATCACGACAGTACGATTGAGGAGAGAGCCACCTTGGCATCCATCAGTGGGGCTCCCAAGTACAACACTTTCAGGATGAGAGGAGTCTTGCAGGGGAAACATGTGTTAGAGTTGATTGATGGGGGATCTTATCACAACTTCATTGACTCAACATTTCTACATAGGAGGCATAAACCCATGGTTTAATTTGAAGGGTTCAAGGTGGAGGTAGTAGGTGAAAGCACCATGCCTTGTAACAAGCACATTCCAGGCATGAATCTTACATTGGGTAGGCATGATTTGGTACAGGATGTCTATGTGATGGACCTTCCGGACACAAACATAATCCTTGGAGTTCAGTGGCTCAGTACGTTGGGGCCTATCACCACCAACTACAATACCATGGAGATGTATTTCACAGAGGAGGGTGGATGAAAGGTAGTTCTATGAGGAATGATAGGTAACTCAACAAAGGTAGTTACGTTCAAGAGGATGGAGGCCATTTTCAGGAGAGAAGAGATAGTGTATGCAGTTGAGTGAAATATTTCGGTAGGTGTGGACAAAAAGGGGAATGTTCACTACACACCGAAGATTCAAGATATCATTGACAAACACAGTAAGGTGTTTGGACCTATTCCACTAGGTGTATGACCAGACAGGGGATTTGAGCACATAATTGAGTTGGAGGAAAGAGAAAATCCAGTCATTACCACGCCTTACAGACACCTAAAGAATTACAAGGATGAAATAGAGAACTCCATCAAAGAGATATTGGATATGGGACACATCAGACTGAGTTCCAACCCTTTCGCTTCTTCAGTAGTGTTGGTCAAGAAAAAGGATGGGACCATGGACATGTGCATTGACTTCCAGGCATTAAACAAGAAAAAAATAAAAAACAGGTATCCCATACCACGAATTGATGAGTTGTTGGATGAACTTCATGGGGCTGTCTATTTCACAAAAATTGACCTACGCTCTGGCTACCATCAAATCAAAATGAGGGAGGAGGACATCCCAAAAAATGCTTTCAGGTGTCACTGTTGTCACTATGAGTTCTTAGTGATTTCATTCGGGTTAACCAATTCCCCATCCACATTCCAATCATGTATGAACCGTGTCTGCAACAAATAGTTGAGGAAGCATCTCTTGGTATTCTTTGATGAATTTCTCATTTATAGAAAGACGTGGGAGGAACACCTTCGGCATGTGGACCAGATTCTGTCTACCATGGAGAAGTAATCATTGTATGCTAAGGAGTCCAGATGTGAATTTGGAATGATTGAAGTTCTTTACTTGGGAAAAATCATTGGAGTTAAGGGGCTACAGGTACATCAAGAGAATATTCAGGCCATAATGGAGTGGCCTACACCTAAAACCCTTACAGAGTTGAGGGGATTTCTAGGCATTTTCACTTACTACATGAAGTTTGTCAAAGGGTTCTCACAACTTTGTGCACCTTTAACCGATTTGACCAAGAAGGGAGCCTTCAAATGGAGTGAGGATGCCCAGTTCACATTCGACAAGCTGAAAAATGTGATGAGCACATGCCTAGTCTTATCCCTTGTAGATTTCGGCCAACCTTTTGCCTTGGAGTGTGATGCCTCATGAGAAGGTATTGGGGTTGTACTAATGCAAAATAGGCACCCTCTTGCCTATGATATCCGAAAACTCAGGGGACCTGAGTTAATTTACACCATGTATGACAAAGATATGCTGGCCATCATGCACACTCTAGCCAAATTCAGACAATACCTGGTAGGTTCATGGTTTGTGGTAAAATAAGATCATAACAGTCTTAAGTACTTCTTGGAGCAGAATGACTTAAATGAAAGGCAACAAAAATGGGTAAGCAAAATACAGGCCTATGAATTTGACATTGAATTTGTCAAAGGGAAAAACAATGTGGTGGCAGATGCATTATCCAGAAGGCCATTAATTTATTCCATAACAGATGTGTCAGTCGATTGGAAGGACCACTTAGTGATGGAATACTCAGAAAATTAGTTCGCTTGTCAGGTAATGGATGGGAAAATACAGGACGATAATGTCCGGGTCATTGATGGCATCTTCTATTATAAGGGTTGAATCTTTTTGGTTCCAGAATTGGCCTTCAAGGCCAAAGTATTGTAGGCATATCATGAATCATCGATGGCAGGGAACTAAGGGATTGGAAATACATACAGGCAGGTGAGGGAGAGGTTCTCATGGAAGGGCCTAAAATAGGATGTGATGAATCATGTCAAGGAGTGTACTACTTGCCATGAGAATAAGGATGAGAAAATTCACCCAACAATATTGCTACAAACCCTACCCATCCCATAGCACAAGCTGGAAAGCATATCCATGGATTTCATCACAGGGTTGCCCAAGGCGCAGGGGAAGGATTGTATTTTCGTTGTGGTGGACAAGTTGACAAAGTTTTCACACTTCTTCTCCATTGCTACAGACTTCAATGCAACATAGGTGTCTGAAATATTCTTCAGGGCAATCTTCAGACTTCATGGGCTACCCAAAACCATTGTTAGTGATAGGGATAACAGATTCATGAGTACATTATGGTAGGATTTCTTCAGGCTAGTTGGTATGACCTTGACTCCTAGTAAAATCTATCATCCTCAGGCAGACGGGAAGATCGAAATAGTCAACAAATGGGTAGAAGTCTATCTCAGGAATTATGTGGCAGGGAAACATAAGGCATGGTCCAGATGGCTACATTTGGGGAAATACTGCTACAACACCACCAATAACATGTCCATAGGCATGACCCCATTTAGGGAATTATACAGTTATGATCCATGCTCTTTCGTAGACATTTCTTTTGGTGACTGTAGGGCCCCAATGGTACAGGACTGGGTACAACAGAGTCACCCCAAGGCAAGGAATCCTAGGCTACTATGAGGTTACAGGGAAAACACTCGGTCACAAGGAAGGCATTCTCTCCCAAGAACCACTCATACTCACTACCCACAAACTCTCCTTCCCCACATGCCTATTCCACCCCAGGAGTATACACCTTCTCTGTCACCTAGACAGTCCTTCGGCTACTAACCTCCCTTGCCTTGGGTTTCAGAAATAGNTATACTCACTACCCACAAACTCTCCTTCCCCACATGCCTATTCCACCCCAGGAGTATACACCTTCTCTGTCACCTAGACAGTCCTTCGGCTACTAACCTCCCTTGCCTTGGGTTTCAGAAATAGACCAAACTGGAAGTCTTTGAGCTCTATGGAAGCTACAGGGTTCCTTCCAGGAGTTCTCTCCTTCCTCCGTGCACTCTCTCTCCTGGGAGAGTCACTCATAGTCCAAGCAACTTGTTCTTCCAACTTCAACCACCTCTCTCACATGGAGAGAAGGTTGTATGATTGGCTAACAAGCCACATAGGATCAAACACTACACGTCCACCACATTCAATGGGAATCCAGACACGAACACCCCAGGGCAGCTACAGACAAGTGAAACAACATAACTAGGCTTAGTAGGGACGTGACACTTCCATTTTCTCAATCTGGCAACTCGTGATAGACTCACACTCTAGATTCTCAGGTATGCATGACGATTTTTCCATGCAGGGGTCAATTCTGACTCCACGGTTTAGAATAGAGAAGGGGTGTACCCTCTTTCCAGAACAAACATAGACTTTTTCCCCTGAAATCAACATAAGCTTCTGGTTCAAAGGATGTCCATTTCAGACGGTCGGGTAGAATGGAGGAGGAACCCCCAAAACGACTCATCTCAACCATTTTATTTGCATGCACCTGGGTTGACACTTGTCACCCATGCAACTGCATGTGTTCCTTCAGCATGCATTCCTTCCATTTGGAAGTTGCTTGTCCTTCCAAAAATAACTTAGGATAAAACATATTATTCACATGTCTTTTGGAATAATATTAAAATACTATTCCCAAGAACTTAAGCCCCTAGGCTCAACACTTAGTCTCTTTCCCACCTTCCAGCCCATAATCCCTTGCCCACTCTGTGGAAGCTTAGTCCCCCATCATTCATTCATCATGGTCGGTCTGCACGTGGCGGTGTTTATATTTTTATTAATAATGTGCATAGATACATGTACAAAATCCAGCTCTTGGCCTTCAACACTTAGGCTCTCTGGCCTAATAATCACATAAGCTCACCAGCTTATATTAACTTGTCTCACCAGCCTATAAAAACATAATTACAATTTATTTCATAAACATGATTTACAATAGGGCTCAGCCTTTGGGACATTACAATCCCCCTCCCCTTATTTCTACACTGTCCTCAGTGCAACTTGACACTGCATCTGCAAGCTTTTCAAAATTTTCAAAAAGATGCGGGTACTCTGCCTGCATAACATCTTCATGCTCCCATGTCATGTCCTCAGGACCATACCAGGTCCACTAGACCTTTACAAGCCCTATAGATCGATTCCATAGCTGTTTGTTTTTCCTGTCTAATATGCACATAGGATGCACTTACAGGACACCTTCTTGTTCCACCTGAATCACATTCCAATTGATAACATGATTAGCATTAGGTATATATTTCTTAAGAAATGAAACATGAAACACATTATATACAGTCATAGATGCAGGTAATACAAGCATGTATGCAACTGGCCCAATCCTTTCCAGTATTTCAAATGGCCCAGAAAATCTGGCTGCCAACTTGGCGCAACTTCCCAACTTCAGGGAACTCCTATTAGTTTTCACTTTCAGGAAAACATGATCACCCACTTTGAATTCTCTGTGGGTTCTGTTCTTATCAAAATAACTTTTCTGCCTATCCTGGGCAGCTTTCAAGTTCTTCTTAATTTTTATCATTTGGTCCTCTATCTCCTTGAGCAACTCTGGCCCAACTACTGCTCTGTTAGCTAGATTATCCCAGCTCACTGGAGTGTTGCACTTTCTTCCATAAAGTGATTCAAATGGACTCATCTTCAATGATGCATGATACCCATTATTGTAGGCGAATTCTACCAAATGCAGGTAGTCTTCCCATATTGATGGTTTGTCCATCACGTACATTCTCATCATGTCCTCTATTACTCTTTTCACCCTCTCTGTCTATTCATCAGACTCGGGATGATATGCTGTACTAAAATTCAGATTCATTCTAAATCCTTTGAACAATCCTTTCTAGAAATTCGAGGTGAATTTCGGGTCCCTATCAGACACAGTCGTCTTAGGAATTCCATGCAAGAGTGCCACTTCTTTTAAGAAGATATCAACAACATCTGCTGCCTTTTGTGTGGTTTTCAGTGGAATAAAATGGGTAGCTTTTGTAAGATTTTCCACCACAACCATGATCGAATCATCCTGCTTGCTTGTTCTGTGAAATCCTGTAATAAAATCCATGGTCACCACTTTCCACTTCCATTCAGGAATGGGCAAAGGCTGCAACAACCCTACTGGGTGCCTATCCTCAGCCTTAACTTTCTAGCATTCCATACATCTGGCGATGTATTCTACATCTCTCTCTTCATACTCAGCCAAAAGTAATGGCTCTTGACTACTGCCATAGTCTTCTGATATCCAGGGTGTCCAGCATAATTCATGTTATGCATTTCTCTTAGATTCACAAGTTTCAAACCTTGGACATTGGATATATACACTTTGTTTTTGTATAGAAGTATTCCCTCAACTTCCAAGGTGTAATTTTCCTCTTTCTTTGGTCTCTCACTTTGCTGTAGCTTTGCTACCAAGTCTTTGTACTGCAAATCTTCATTTGCAGCTTCCAAAATTCTATCCTTAATATTAGTCATGTACATGCTAATGGTTGAAGCATGTAAGTAGTGCACCTTTCTGCTGAGTGCATCAGCCACCTTGTTTTCCTTCCCTTTGATATGCTTGATATCAAAGTCATATTCACATAGAAACTCCATCCACCTGGTTTATCTAGCGTTTAAAGTTGGCTGATCAAACAAATATTTCAGACCATTATGTTCTATTCTAAGTTCAAACCTCCTTCCCATGAGGTAATGTCTTCATTTCCTCAGAGCGTGAACGATTGCTGCCAACTCCAAATCATGGGTTGCATAGTTCTTTTCTTGCTCTTTTAATTTCCTGGAATCATAACAGATTACGAATCTGTTCTGACTGAGGACCCCTGCCAGTCCTTCTTGGCATGCATCGGTGCATACTATGAAATCCACATTTGGATCTAGAACCCTCAAGATTGGAGCGCTGGTTAACAGCTGCTTCAATCGCTGGAAAATTTTCTCACACTCTTCAGTCCACTGAAACTTTTTCTCCTTCCTTTGCAAGGAAGTGATAGGGTGAGCTATATTTGAGAACCCTGCTATAAACCTTCTGTAGTATCCCACCAGACCCATAAAGGATCTGATTTCTGCCACATTCCTTGGCACTGACCATTGTCGGATGGCCTCAACCTTCTCAGGATCCATAGCGATCCCTTCTTCTGAAATAATGTGTCCCAAGTAATGGATCTGCCTTTGGTAAAATGAGTATTTTCTCAATTTAGCATACAGTCGGTGTCCTCTCAACACTTGCAACACCAGTCTCAAGTGTTATTCTTGCTCTTCCTCTGACTTGGAATACACCAATATGTCATCCAGGAAGACTATGACAAACTTGTCTAAATAGTCCCTGAATACACCATTCATCAAGCACATAAATGCAACAGGTGTGTTTGACAGTCCAAACGGCACCACTTTGAACTCGTAATGACCGTACCTTGTTCTAAAGGTGGTCTTTCTGATGTCCTCATCCTTTATTCTTACCTGGTGATATCCTGATTTGAGATCTATCCTCGAAAATATTTTCTCACCCTTCAACTGATCGAAAAGATCATCGATCCTCGACATAGGATACTTGTTCTTGACAGTTACCTTGTTCAACTATCAGAAATCAATGCACAACCTCAATGTCCCATCCTTCTTCTTCATGAATAGGATTGAGGAACCCCAAGGTGACACGTTGGGGCAAATGTACCCCTTCTTCAGAAGGTCTTCAAGCTGCAATTGCAACTCTTTCAGCTCTGGCGTACTCATTCTATAAGGAGCTTTCGACATTGGAGCTGCTCCATGCATCAAATTTATAGAAAAATCAATGTCTCTCTTCAAAGGTAGTCCAGGTACCTCCTGAAATATGTATTTGAACTCTGTGAGTACCTCTTGGTCTCCAATACTTAAGACTTCATCTCTGGATGCTTCCTCCACACGGGCTGCAAATAATTGACAACCTTATTTGTAGCACTTCTTCAGCTGCATGGCTGAGATTTCTCTAAAAGCCACAGCTCTAGGAATCCCTTGGATTTTTTTTCGATTCCCCTCCTCATCCAAGCATGTAAACCTCTTGTTACGATAGTCCAAGAGGGCATGGTGCTGGTCCAACCAGCCCATTCCAATTAAACAATCATAGGATCCTAAAGGTAAAATATTCAATTCAGCCTTCGTGCTCAACTCTTTCATGTCCACAAGATAGGACTTCACCAACTCAATGACTTTCCTCTTGGTTCCTGTAGCCAACTACACTAACCAAGGCTTTTCATGTTTGCTTCTTGATAAATGAAAACTTTCCACCTGATCCAGGGGATCAAATTTTGCTCAAAAATTCAAAGTGCTCAGAATCACTTCAAATCAAACAAGAGCATAGGCCTCATCATTACGAACCCAACGCAACTCATTTGGGTTCAAACGGACGTTAGCAGCGAGAGATATTGAGTTCTGTTCAAAATGACAAACATGTAAAAAAAAGGGGATGTTGACTGTACAGTCCGTACGACTGTTGATGTGACAGTTTGTACGACATGTGGTAGGGCTGAGTGGAAGACAATTGGCAGATGTGGATGAATGATATTGTGACATGTGGCAGTATTTGGTTGGTTGTACGGTGCCACGTGGCCCAGTCATGGGCTGCCACGTGGCACCCTATTATTGGTTGCTTGTATAAAATTTTATTGGAGTCCACCGGATTCGACCCCATGTCCTCCACCCACATGTATAGTCTTTGAAAAGTATGCATTGCCAATGCACCCCATTGTATTTCTTATTATATGTATGGTTTTATATAAATTTAATTTCGAATTGTTTAATAGTTGGCGGGGTCCGGACTGGGGCTTAGCCCTAGCCCTCGGTCGCATAATACAATAACATATGACCATACCGTGGGTACCACGACCACTAGTTGGTGCGCACGATTTGGTTTTGAATGTGGTTTAAATGGTTTTTAAAACCAACGACCCGCCATTTGTCTCTTTACTATTCTCCTTTGGGATGGAGCCCCATTTGAGTTTGCGCGTGGTCACATGGGCCACATGACCTCGGCCTTAGCGGTTAGGGGCTAGGTGCACCCGTAACCGTCCTATAGTTCACACCGTTTGTGTGGTTGCACCTGGTGTTGAGTTTTAATGCTTAAATGCACGTGGGGGCTAGGTTCAGCCAACAAGGGTGCAATTGATCGATGCAGAGACAACAAATTTGAAGGGGAACTTCCAGGAAGCCTATCTTCTTCAATTTTTTGCCAAGTGAGGTGTCGAAAAATCCCAGTTAGGGGTTTTTGGACGTTCTGGAGCCATTGGAGCCATCTATTTGGCATTTTGAGCATTGTAAAGCACATTTTTGAGCACTTTGAGCAAATAATACAAAAGATTCATTGGAAGCTGGACCAGGAGATGTAGCCCAAGAGAGGGGTGAACTCCTTTATCATTTGTTGTGTTATGTGTTTTTTGTTCACTATTTATTGCTGTTGTTTATATGCATCTTGAATGAGTAAATTATATTAAAGTTGTGTTGCAAAGTTGATTCATTTGCATTTTAACACATAAAATTAAACTTGCAAATATTTTCGAGAATACAAGTCTTCTTCATTTTTAGATCAAGTTGGTATCAGAGCATAGGTTTTTGAAGACTTGATTATTTGCAAGTGTTTTGTTTTCTGATGCTCATAAGGTTGAAACTCACAAGAGGAGAAGGTCAACTTGTAGAGCCAAGTTCTCATCCTTCAAGGAGGAAGCTTATATCATCATTGCAAGTTTCAAGGAGGCATTCACCAAGTATGGCTCATGAGGAGAGTCATGAACATATTCCTACAGAAGATGAAGACCTCAGAAAGGATGTCATTGAAATGAGAGAAATGATGAAAATCTTGATGGAAAGGAATATAGGATTGCAAGGTGAAGGATCCAACCCTTCAAAGCACAAGGAAGACAGTGGTGATAAAACTCCAAATGGAAATGGAGGGAATGGTGATTCTCCACCACCCTCACCTCCATCTTCTTCTTCTTCTTCTACCAATTCAAGACCTCTTCCGAATTCTCCAAAAGGACATGGTAAAACTCCTTCACAAATTCCTATGTTAAAGCTTGACATTAAATTCGAATTGCCAATGTACAATGAAGAATTAAATGCTGAGAAATTAGATAATTTTATTTGTTAGATTGAGGTGTATTGTAGGATACAAAAAATTCAAGATGATGAAACTAAGATTCAACTTGCTTCTTTAAGATTGGATAGTGCAACACTCATTTGGTGGGAAGCCAAAACTCAGGAGGACATGAAGAAACATGGTAAACTTTAAACATCTTGGAATGATTTTATTGTTGCAATTAAAAGACAATTTTACCCATTGGCATATATGCAAAAAGCTACTATGGATTGTCAAAATTTTAG
>JASDQU010503133.1:0-15652 GCA_032191745.1 Picea mariana
CTCTGAGGAGAGGCTTTCTTCCTTGATCCTGCCATCTGTTCAATTGCAGTTTGATTTTGAATCTCGAAACCTTCCCAGAATAGGAAGTGTTCCCAACTTCTCCCCTGCTGCTTTAATTCTTGTAGAATAATGAGTTTTATGAGTCCTAAATGACAGAGAGTCGACTTAATGCTCAGAGGTCGAGCTCTAATTCTATTGCAGACTTTGATCAAATTGTGGTATAAAAAGTAAGGCAAATTAATTGGATTATTGCCTGAAAAATGATCCATCAATTTGAAGTGATACATCATTAGCTTATCGTATCTACCTTCAGATGTAATATATAACTGAATACCTTTGAATAAATGCTGCTAGTCTTTGTCCAGGTATGAAACTAGCATCCCTTTACTCCAGGCTTTATGCTTGTATCCATCCTTCAAATAGAACTTGAAATCCTGATTTTTTAGAGCCGTGGTTTTGAACCATTTTTGACCAGTCATCGATATCGCTGTAGCTTCTGCAACAAACTTCTCGTCCACCTTTATTTCCACAGAACCCACCCGAGCTCTGTTTCCATCAAATGACATTGTGAAAGCCTCAGCTGTGGCTTGATGGCACCCACTTTGCAACCTGTTCATGAATTCCATGCAACCTGCGTTTGAAAAATATCTTCGAACCTCGGTATGAGATTCCAGAAAAGACAGATCGCTGAGTTCTCGTTTTAACAAGAGACCATCGCATTTTTTTCCCATTTTGAAGCTCTGTCACTTGGACACTATGATTTCTTGTAACCTATTTGGTCGAACCCTTGTTCTGTGCTGCTGAAAGCAGTCTCGGTTTCGACTCCGTGCTGGGTGAATGAAAACTTTGAGTGTAATTTGGAAATCATCCTGTGATATGCCGATTCTGTCTGATTTGATGGTTTTGGGCCTTCTGATCCTCTTCTGTACCTGGGTCGCCGAATGAAAATTTGCCATTTCGGGTGTAATGATAGCCGCACGTGGGTTCTGGAAAGATTTTGAATCACTGTCATATTCTGGTACACAAGCTTGAACTTCCATGATTGCCCGCTTACACCAGCGCATGTCTCGGATCTTGTTGTGACGTGGGGGTGATCACTCCATCATTTCGTGCATGCATGGATAATGAGCACGAGATTCATGCTTCATGTAGCTATGGTGTTTGGAGAACATTCCTGCTATCACGCTCGCTTTCCGCTTTCATCAGCACGCGAACTCTCCAGAAACCCCTGTTAGCTGCGGAAAGTGAATACTTTCCACAGCGCACCGTTTGATAGGAAACTCACCTTTGCTGCGGAAAGTAAAACAACATACCACATCATTTGAAAAACGTTCCTTAGCGCGAAAGCAAGTACTTTCCACAGCGCGCCACGTGCGAGCAGTCTGTCGAACCTTTCGCGCTTTGTCACTTTCCACAGCACTTTGAACTGGTGAAACGACGGCCTTAGCTGTTGAAAGCTATCGCTTTCCACAGCGCATAATAAAATTTTTAAAAAGACGTTAGCTGTGGAAAGTAAAAATTACATTTTTGAAGGAGAACACTTTATGGATCGATTATTTCCTAAGACACACCAAAACCAAAAATTTTCTCAGTTGTTAAAAACTCAAAAATGACTTGAAGATGCTAACTAAAGCTATGGTATCAACCCAAAACTTGGCCGAAAGAACGGTTTCATTTTGGGAGTTAACATAAGGGAGCCAAATATCAATGACATGAAGAATAACCAACATTTTCTTTTCATAGATTGATTTTCCCAAATTTTGCTCGGACATTGTTTTGCTGGTAAAGGCCAAAGGCCGACCCTCTTGCATAAGGACAACGCCAATTCCTTTCCCGAAAGAATCACATTCCAAGAAAAACGTCTTTGTGAAATCAGGAAGGGCCAGGACTGGTGTGGTGCACATGGCCATCTTCAAGGTTTGACAATCCTGAGCAGCTGTTGGAGTCCAAGTGAAAGAATTCCTTTTAAGGAGTGTAGTGAGAGGTGCTGCAATATTTCCATAATTCTTAACAAACTTGCGATAATAACCTGTCAAGCCTAGAAATCCACACAATATTTTGAGAGTCCTTGGGTGAGGACAATATTTCATAGCTTCAATATTTTTAGGATCCACCCCAACGCTAGCGTTGCCAACAATATGACCCAAGTAATCGACTTTTGAGGTGCCAAAGGCACATTTAGATTGTTTGAGGAAAATTTGGTGCTGAGAGAGTAGATGGAGAAATAGATCCACATGAGAAATATGGGATGTCCAAGTTTTACTATAGATGAGGATGCCATCAAAGAAAACTAAGACAAAATGATGGAGAAAAGGATGGAAGACATGATTCATGAGGCTTTGGAAAGTGGAGGGAGAATTACGCAAGACAAAGGGCATGACTAAAAACTCATAGTAGCCCTCATGAGTTGTAAATATAGTCTTAGGAATGTCTTCCTCTTTCATATGGATCTAGTGGTATCCAGAATGAAGGTCAAGTAAGGTAAAGAACTGAGCATCACTCAATTCATGCAAGAGGTCATCAATGACATGAATGGGAAATTTGTATTTAATGGTGAGTTTGTTGAGGTTGCAAAATTCAGGACACATGCACCAAGAACATTATTTCTTGAGGAGCATGACCATAGGAGAAGAGTAGGGGCTCATACTAGGGAGGATAACACCTGCATTGAGCAGTTCTTGAAGAATTTTATCAATTTCATTTTTTTGGGAAAAGGGGTGACGATAGGGACATATATTGGGAGGAAGGATTCCTGGGACAAGGGGAATGGAATGATCATGAAAACCATGGGAAGGAGGGAGTCCCTGGGGAGTGTAAAAAACCACTTGATATTTAGAAAGGATGGATTGGAGGTCTTATGGCACAAAGGATGTCTCAATTGTTTGTATGGAATGGAGTTGGGAAATAATGCCTGAATGACCTTTTTTGAGCAAATTTTCCATGCGATGGAAACTAATGATCTCCGGAGAACTGATAATGATGCCTTGGACATTATATTGTTGACCCTCCTGGTCAAATTACATGGTGAATTATTTAAAATTCATGATAATGGGACCCAAAGTACTTAGCCATTTTTCACCCAACACAATGTCACAACCCCCCATGTCGATAGCAAACATATGATATTTCAAGTGGTATTCACCAATTTGGAGAAACACATTTTCACAACGCCCTCAACATTTCATGGACCCTCCATTGGCAATCATTATTTGAAAATTATTGACTGCACATATATAACAATTAGTTTCTTGGGCAATGTGACGATGAATAAAATTATGGGTGTTGCCACTATCAACAAGAATGATGACCTTCCTATGCTTGATGTAACCAATTAGCTTGAGGGTTTGGGGAGCAAAGAAGACAGTGAGAAAATTTAGGGAAATGATTGGTTCTACTTTAGGAGGGTCTGAGGGAGTGGTTATGTCAGTGGGTTCAGGTGACACAGACACAAGGGGAACCTCAACATCCTCTTCCGAAACATCCTCCAATATGGCCATAAAAATATTTTGTTCCTTACACTTGTGTTCCAAAAAATATTTTTCATCACAATTATAACAAAGGACGTTGATTTGGTGTTCAACCATTTCGGACCTGGTCAATTTCTGGATATTTAGTGGAGTTGAAGGAGGAGTGGGAGTTACTGGTTTAGTGCGAGGAATAAAGGAGGGTTTTCGGTTTTGAAAAGAGAAAACATGTTATGCTTCCTTAGCTCTTTTAGTAGTGTCCACCCAACTCCAAGGTTGAACCATGAGGACATGGGCACGAATATCATCCTTGAGGCCACTGATAAAACATTCTTGGAAAAAAGAATCAGACATGTCTTCTGTATGAAAATCCAGTCACTCAAAATAAGTTATAAAGTCTTCCACTCTGCTAGATTGTTTCAACTTTTTCAAACGACTTAAATGGTTGGTGTCAGTTTCAAAGAATTCATAAAGATATTCCACAAAGTGTGTCCAAGACACATACCTTTAACGAGCATTTTTTCTCCATTGCCACCATTTCCAACGTTCTTGATCTAAATGGAGAACACCATACTGTAGTTTGGACAAATCATCTGTAATTCCATACAAAGAGAAATAATGTTCCACTTGAGTTACCCAACTAGTTGGATCTGAAACATCAAATTTGTTTACATCCACGCGCGAAAGGCGTAGGTCATGCTGGAAGTGATGCAGCTGAAAATTATGGGAATGAAAGGAATTTTCACCTTCAGTATGCAAAGGTGGGTCAGATAAGGGAAGATCTGTAGGGATATGTAGCTTGGAGCAAATCATCATAGTGATAGATTCAATCTGGGTAGTAATGTCTTGCTTGAGTTCCTTGATTAAGGTGACGACAGAGGAATTCATGTTTTTATTGATGGTGGCAATATTGGAATTGAGTTGTCTCACTTCTTATTGAATTTCTGTGAAATTAGAGTGCAAGGTATTGAAGTGAGCTTCCAAGTCTTGGCTATGAGTATGGGCCATGATGACAAGGGAACATGAAAAGGGGCGGGTGGGACCACACAGAAAATGGTTCATGGGTGAAGTTGATCACAACGATCAGGACAACGAATTGAATCCAATGGGGTAAATCCCCAATAAGGGTATTGGAAGGGGGTTGGGTCCATGAGAAATTTGTTTTACTAAAAAATGATAGGTATGACTACGATAAGGGAGAAGAGAGAAATCCAATGGAATAGGTATCAAATAATGGTGCCAATAGGATCCAATTTTTTTTTTTTTTTTTACTCTTGCAGAGTTATACTCCGATCTGAAGAATACTACAGTGATGAAATGCCCAAATTCTTAACAAGAAGAAATGTGTAGTAATTTCGCAACTCGAATGTAGGAGACACAGTTGCACAGAAATAGATCTTGTCTGTTATATTTTTGTTTCCGTCCCAGAGGTTAGGTATTCAAGGGTTCTACAAACAAGGGTTTTCCCTATGCTATATCTCTCTGATATATGTGCGGGGTCCAACAGTAGTACTCGACCCAATATCTCAGGGAACCAACTAAGGAGGCTAGACCGTGCCCTTAGCCATACTACGCAACTACCCAGGTACTAGAGAGTATCTTCTCGAGTGATTTTATTAGTGACACTATAGTAGTTAGGCGACTGATTGGTTTATCTATGGAGGGATTCAGAAGATCTAGGCCGATCTGTATACATGTGTTGTCTAATGCGTTACCACTCGAAGGGGTACCAACATGGGTTACAAGGGTGGCCAACAAATGTGCGCTTAAATACCACTTGCATTTCCTGCGTGTATGAATCCCTGACCACGGGTTTATGCATGTAACGATAGATCTCTGTAGCTTAAAGACGTCAGAATACATCTCTACCCTTAAAAAAATTAACCCACAATTTTCTGTCGAGGAAGGTGCTTTGATACCACTTGTAATATTCCAGATATAAAAAGTATGTAGAACAAAAATAAATAGCTAGAAATGGAAGATGAACAACAATATAACTAGAACAACACCACAATAATACCAAAATGATACCAGAATAAGACCAGAAAGAGCACTTTGATTACTGAGAGCAATGTTCACTTGCCTCTTCTAGGGGGAAACCTCCAATAGAGAAAATCTCTATTACAATAATATCCAAGACAAAAGTTTTCATACCACCGACTCTTATTTATACTAAATATTTCTATCAAAAGAACCATCTAGAGGAATATCCTTCTAGAAGAAGAAGCTTCTATTAGGTATTCTTACATTTGACTTATTATTCCTTATTTCTAGGCCTTATTAATATTGACCTTTATTACATGGAAATATATTATTCTACCTACATGAGAGGTTAGGTCCCTAACACAACCAACTCCCATTCACCATTCTTTCCAGGATTTTTCCAGCCAAGGTTTCCAACCGTGCAACATCCGTATCAGTTAGTTTCTATATCATGTAGGGTCCCAACTAGTGCAAGTGAAACTTCCCTAGATGTTGCATATACTTGTTGTCATAGAGTAGTACCAAATCACCATTTTGAAGTTTCTTGGGTTTAATGTGTCAATCATGTAAGACATTCTCTCTAGCTTTCTGAACCTGCTAATGAAATCCTGCGATAAACTAGTCCTCCTAAATTTGTACTAACACCAATCTCTTATATATCGCATCAATATCCGATAGCTCAGTGAATTCTGCAATGCGCAATCTAGGTAGAATGAACTCCATTGGAATCACTACTTCATTTCCATAGACCAACTGGAAAGGTGTATGTCCTATCATCTTCTTACTTGTAGTTTGATAATGCCAAAGTACATCAAAGAGTCATAAGTACAAATCATCTCTCCCTACATTGCAGATTTTTGTCAAATCATTCTCCAAGATCTTATCAAAAGATTCCACTGTGCCATTGGCCTGCATATGATATGATGTACTCTTTTGATGATGAATATGAAACTCCTCAGTCAATGATGCAATTTTTTTGTTCAGAAAGTGGGTACCTTGATCAATAAGTAATATGTGTGGACATCCAATCCTCATGAATACATGCTCGAACAGAAACCACCCAATAGTCTCCACAGTACAAATGGTAACTGGATATTTTTCTGCCCACCTTGTCAAATACTTTGTCGTAGTGATGATGTACCTCGTTCTTGATCGTCATCCTTGTGGATTGATTGGTCCTACAAAGTCAATGGCCCACTTATCAAAAACTTGTAATGTAACCTATGGATTTAATGACATCTCATATCTCCAAGATGGTTTTCCAACTCTTTGACACATGTTGTATGACCAATAATACTTCTTTTCATATTTTTGAAGCACATGCCACCAAAGCCCTGCGCATAAATATTTTGTTTCATTGTTCTTACCACGTAATGTCCTCCATCAATTCCATCATGCAATTATTCAAGTATAATAAACCTTTCATGTTCCAGTACATAACACCTCAATATGCCATCACCTCCCAACTTATATAAATTCCCTGCAATCAACTGATAATATGCTACTTTCACAACCAATTGCTTCTTCTATGCAACTGTCATTTCATAGGGAGCCATACTTGTACTTAGAAATTCCAGAATGTCCAAGAAGTAATCATCCACCATCCTCACTATAAATAAATTTGCATCTGAGAAGCTATCATTTAAATTACCTGCATCCTCTCCTATCAATATGCATGAGAGATGATATGTTCCATCATTCAATTTCCTTGGTTTTACTATGACCTCAAAGTCATACTCATGAAATAATAACAACCATCTACATATTATTCCTCCTAATATGGGCTTGTTTAGTACTTTAAGTCAGAATGTTCTGTGTACATATTGAAGTGGGACCCCAGTAAGTAGTGCCTGGACTGATGTAGCGCATTGGCCATTGTGAATCCTTCCCTTTCTGTAGTTGTATAATTCATTTATGATATAGACAACTTATGACTTGCAAAAGTGATTGGATGATCTATGTCCCCTTATCTTGGTTGTGACAGTGCTACACCAAACATTTATTGATGTTTGGACAACATCGAGAAGACATTCTCTAAAGATAATAATTAATAATATAATTATTATTGATTATTATATATATATTATATAATAAGTAAATGATAATAACAAATAGTTATTGATTATTCAAGGGACGCATCCTTTGATGGATGGTCACCTTATGTTCCCTATATATGGAACACTCATTATTGTAATAATACATCTATCATATCTCATATGAAGAAAACTAACATGGTATCAGAGTGGGACTGGGCTCGACTCCCTCATGGGAGGGCCCAGGAAAATGAGATATATCTTGCTATGATACATAGAAGCAGGGTAATGTACAACCCTCTACGTCATATACAAATATTAGTTATCTTTCCAATGGCTCATTGAAACACTTGAACAACTCAATCGTCCACATGACCAACTCAATCGTTGGGTTCAAGAGATTATTTCCAAATCCTTGGATTTAAAGAGAGGACACTACCATGCAAGGTGAGCGATTTTATCCTGGTCAATGATGCCAATAATATAACTTAGAGAACAAGTGCTTGCTTGGATTTAGCTCTTGTTCAGAAAATTGATGGGTTCGAGAGGCACACCGCACGTAAGTGGAGCGATTTCACAAACTCACAGAGTTCAAGTAATTCCAAACTGTTGTGCTCTAGTTCACCATTAGTGAAAACACGAATAATGGATGGCTACTAGGAAGACCGACCGCTTGGGGTCCATTCGGCAATTTATTTGAGCCATGCATCTGTGTTGCATTTTCTAGAGGAGACTACTTTAGTGGCCATCAATATTTTGACTGGGATGTGATGTTCTCAAGTCATACAGTGCGACGGAGTTGGTAAAGGGAGGTATTATATTCAAGTCATCCTCCAACCCAGAGGTACGATTCTACACATACTCGGGCACACTCTACCTTCCGCAGATCAACGTACAAGAAATGTAGACTGAACTGCTTTTGTAGAACTTGGTTTCCTTAGAGTTCAATGACGCTAGCCATGGTGACTTCGTGACATGCTACATTGCACTCATGCACTACCTCATCGACACACCCGATGAAATTCGTGTTCTCAGTGAATGTGGTGTCATTGGACAGTGAAATCCAATGTTAGGCAACTAGGACATAGCCGTAGCGGGTATGTGGAAAGGCAAGTGTAATCCCTTCTTCACAGGACCATTCGGTAAACTCATCTCTTAACTCCATGAAGTGCTTCTTAGGATGTTTTTGTGTTGCTTAGATGTTTAGTATAATGCACTCATTAATTATCAATCCAGGATTCGTAATCAACAGAGTTAAAAGACACCAGTAAGAAAGGTAATTTCTAATGTCACGAGTATAGAATTAAACTAGATTATACATGCTAGAAACAAATCAAAATAGAAAACTGCAATGCACTTTGGTTGTCTTTCACAGAGAGGCTATCCACTCCATTATGGAACATGCAAGTATGATATGGAATTGGTTTGACAGATCAACTCTGCTATCTAACCCAGAAAACTAACTATGCAATCCACACTTCTAAAATGGAAATCACACATCAATCATCAAGACATAGCATGGGTAGTTCAATAGTCAATATACTGAGTATGTTGTGGACTTCACTTGTTCTCCTTCAAAATATGTCTGATCACTGCTGCCAACATTCATGTCTAAAAACCAAATTCATAAAAACAGAGCATATGCAAAAATAGAGCAAGTAAATATCTCTAAACGATTATATAATGGAAATCCTAGTCTAAGTTGTACTACTATCATCTTGCAGAGTTAAAGCTTCAGCTAATTTAATGTTTACACTACTGAAAACAAATGCTAATGCTAATCTATGAAGATGTTGACCTTTGTTGGGCGGTGGGGCCTTGACGCTTCAACAGGTCAGCTACTGAAGTCTATAGTAGGCTTGTCTTCAACCCACACATTACTCTCACTCAAATCTCAAAACATAACATCAAACTTTTGTGAACAACTCAACTCATATTCAATCATAGACAATCAAGACATGGAGATAAATGGCGTTCTTCTATTAGTTTTCACTCAGAAAATGTCCTGCAATATCATACGTTGTTTCACATGCTAGTAATATGCTAACTCTCCTACACTTCCACCATCCTTTCCACGGCTATTTAATAGTCTTAGTCGTGAAACACAAGGAGGTGAAATGATTTGCAAATCAGTCAAATCTTTAAATTTAATTATTTGGTTACATCTTTTAGCTTCATCCTCATGACACAAAGTGCATGAGGATGAGGCAATCAACAAACTACTTTGACATAGCCTTGCTAAAGAAAATAAACATCCACCAATTGTCTTGGGTGATTTGGAGCTAAACCTTGTACATTCGGTTCTCTATATTGGTACCGGATCATGACAGGTAGATGGTACCGGATCACAACAGTGCGCAAATGGTGGTACCAGATCACGACAGTCAATGATCGTTGGTACCGGATCACAATAGTCGAGATTTTAGTACCGGATTCAAACAGTGGCAGTCTTGGTGCACAAGTACCGGACAACTGAGCTGGTACAAGAAGGCTGGATATCTAGAGTTCAAAGATTATACATGGTAAATTGAAGCATTAGTACATGAAATATTTAATTCCTTAACTTCAATAAACCACAAAATGCATGAATTAACCATACTTTACCTTATGACCTTATCACTGGCTAATGGTAGTATTCTTGTCATTCACCCAAGCTTTAGGTAGGCCAAAAAGGTATAGATGAAGAGTATAATAGGGTAATGGGCATGTCAATTTCGGGTCTCAACATTCCCCCATGCCAAAATCATTGCATGTCCTCATGCAACTGAAAACAAACCCAAAATTTTTCAAAACTTGAGGTTGTGTTCTTTACTTTGGTGGATCAATGATGTTGATGGCTGAAGCCTCTTCTTTCAGCTCCCTTTTGATGACCCTAACGTATTGTAGGAGTCGTAATACCTTCTTAAGCTTGTTATAAGTCTCTTCATGGTCGTCTTTAAGTTGTTTGTTGGTTTCTTTCAATTGCTCATTTTCCTTTTTGATATACCTATCCAAGATTTGGTATTCCTTCACTTCTTGTTTGAGTTCTTGATTTTGTTTTTGCAATTCCCCAATCTTTTTCTTCATTTGTTATTTTGTCAAGGTCTTTGTTGACTCCATCATTACTGTCTGGATGCACTCCCTTTCTTCGAATTCCTCCCTCATCCCACATAAAGTAATAGTGGCTTGCTCGTCGGTCAAACTAGGGATGTCATCTTGGACTGATAAATCCTCAAAAGGGGAGGTAAGATCGATTGGATCTTCCTGTGTATGAGGACTGACTATTGTTTTTCCCTTCTTTGCCATGCTCCTCGTGGTTTTTTTACAAGGAGGTACCGGATCAGGGGTGCTCACGGGCTTCCTTTTCTTCTTTTCTAATTGTGAAATGGTGATAGGGGGTTGTGCCATAGACTGTTTACTTTTAGTTTCTGGGCTATGCTTCCCTTTCTTCATCATTTTTGTCTGATGGCCCTCTTTCTCAACTGCCACCGTTGAAGTCTCCTCTACTAATTTATTTTTACCTTTTGATTCGGATATTTTAAAAGTTTTATTGACTGTGGAAGAGGACCCTGCTTTTTCATGTTGGCTCACTTCCCTAGATGATGGTGGAGTTGTCTTATCCTTCTTGCCCTTTTGCTTTTGAGGTTCCTTATTTTTCTTTGGAGCATGTTGGGTTTCCTCCACAGGTTTGTTTTCTGTGGGAAGGTGTTGTGTGATAAGGGTTTTCCAACTAATCCTTTGTTTCCTAAGTTCATGTAAAATTAGCATTTTAATGAGACCTTGATGGTAAATGCTAGTCTTCTCTGTTTTGGATATGGATTTAACACCTCTTACCATTTTTTTCAAACTCATCCATATAAAATATGGGAAATCGATTTCAGAGCCTCCTTCAAAATGTAATAGAAGCCTAAGATGATATATGAAGGTCACAACATACCTTCCCTCACAAGTGATGAATCGTTGAAGACTAGTAATCATTGGATGATACTCTTCCTTGATGTAGTTCCTAGGGATCCCCTTTTTCCAATCAGGATGTTGATGATCTTCTTTCAAGAATCGTTGACACATCTCCTTGTTGATTCCTACGCCTTTGAAGTATTTCGCTCCTCTGTTAGGTAATCCTATGACCTCCCTTAAGGTTTCTTCATTAATTGTGAGTTGTAGATTGCCTATATGTGCAATCTCTCCATTGTAACTCTGAATAAATTCGTGAGATATCTTCTCCTGCCAGCCTATGAATTTTTCCAGAAACGGCATCCATCCCGATCTAGCATATTTTTCTTGACATAATTGGAACTCCTCGGTTTCCCTATAAATTTGGAAGACCGGTTCGTGTCTACTAACGACCATCATTATAAATTGTGAGAAAAGGATTGGGCTGAAACACAAGGGTTTGGTCAATTGATGAGGGTAATGGTTTGGTACTGGAAAGGAGTAGGCTCGGGACTAAAGAAAGCTCATGACAAGGGGAAATATGGTGATGGTGTTGTGAATGGTAAGTTTAAGTAAGGATGTCGTAAGGAAAAATTATGACCAAATGAGGCTTGTCTGGATGGCTTCACCACCAGATAAGCCATTTCATTTCTATCTGTTACTGTAATGATGAGGCCAAGACGTTGGGTATCAAAGTATAATTTTGGGATAGGTGATTGGACTTTCGGGTGGTGAATTTAATGTTGGATCATGGTTCATGACATAACATAGGTTCGTGAATTTCTTAAGGATGAAATATATTCGTGGCTTATCATTTCTATACATGCTTCATATTTTGATATGATTTTTCCCTTAACCATGTTCAAGAGCTATGAGAGGATTGATTAAGTTTAGGCATATGGGTATGAGGGATAGGTGCATGGGTTTAATACTAAGGTCATAAGATCTAGTATATATTTTCATACTTATTGTATTTTTATGAGCATAGGAAAATAAATACCATGTTACCTTTGCTTTTACCTTTGTATGATTAATACCCATAGCATGTGTGACTGCTTGTAAATTGTCAGAATTCGTCCCTTTAGATTGAAGTTTCTTGAAAACTTGGTACGGGAATATCCTGTAATTCTTTTATTCTATGCTTATCTTCTTTTGTATTTGGTTCTGCAAGGTGATCATGTGAGTCTGAAAAAGAGTTTTGAAGGGGCTCTTTGACCTTCCCCCATGCCGAAGATGTTGTATATCTATATGCAAGAAGATTCAACATTTTATATCATAATGGAGAAAAGATGATAAGAGCAAAAAAAACCAATCAAATTCCAGAAGTACATTTATCACCTAACATTTGATCTAATACCTAAAAAGTGAAATTGCCCTTCTTTTGATGGATTATTGACAAAGGTAGCATTCAATAGTGAAACATGGAATATTTATATGTTTTCCAGAAGAATAGATCCCACCTAACTTGCTTTACTGATTTATTGTCATTGGATGTTTATAGATGAATTTCACAGTATAAGTAGATTAGACTCCCTAGTTAGGGCTCCACTCTTAAGAAGTTTCCTTCTTAGGTAATGTAGGCTTTAGATGTCAGACCAGTAAGTTGACTTAGGGTGATTCGCAAATGGACATTTGCTTGAAGTAATTATGTTGTTGATTAATCTGGAGGTTTGTATCTCATGAAATCCAATAGTGACCTTTGCTTTTTTTTTCTTTGGATGAAAAAAGTGAATTTTTCAATCAGACAAGTATAAATGAGACATTTCTCAACCAGAACTCACTGCTAGCAACCCTGTTCGGTACTTCGGTGGGGTAGTTGTGATAATTAGTGAGGTTCCTTCCCTAGGCAGAATGCCCCATTGCCAATAGGCCTGTTCAGTACCCTGATGGGTTTGCCTAGTCATACGACAGACCAGTACCCGTTGCCAGCAGATCTATTCAGTGTCATGGCGGGTTAGTCTCTTAAACCCTTTTTCCATCAGAGGCTTCTTGTCCATAGTCACCTATTTTTGTTTTTATTAAAGAGTGCTTTGCACGGTGACAGGGGAGGCTCGTCTGAAAACCTTTTTACAGGCTGGGATGGTATTGGGTTGGAAGGCATATAGTCTTCTTTTGGATGTCTTTTAAAGATTTGTCTGAAGAAAAAATAAACTTTTTATGCAAATTATTTCTTTAGAGTGATCCAAATGTATAATTTTGTCTGAATTTGTCCATAATAGAATGACCTAAAGTTTCCTTAGGGTACTGATACATCCTCTTCCATAAAATTTTTGGTAGTGTGCCCATGGTAGAGAGTGTTCATATACTCATATGTTACTCTTTAATAAGAAAATCCAATGAATACTATTGAAGTCTATTTAGGGTGAGATAGTTACTTATAGGCTAATATATTTTTTTCCTTTAAATCATTCTGAAATACTGGGTAAAGGAAACTTCTAGTCTTTGAAGCAGATTATGGTTCTTTCAACAATCATAAGTAAGGATTGTGTCCCTCTTTTATTTTATTTTTAAGCAACAGAACCAAAAGAAATTAAAATACTTCTTAGCAACAGAACCAAAATAAATTAAAATACTTCTCTTTAGTTGTCAATAGAACCAAAAGAAATTATTGCTTCACAATGGATGTCATTTGATACTGCATTCGGCTTCTTGGTTCCAGCTTAAGTGGTTGTTTTCATGGCTTCATACTTCAGATTAATTTGACATAAGATTTTGAAATATGTGTAGTATGCTTTGTCAATTAGGTAATATGTATTGATAGTATTGTAGAAGGACAGACTTCTGGTACTAGACTGGTACCGAACTGCTAGTATCGGACTACTGGTACCAGACCAGAACAAGATTTCTAGTACCGAAGCAGAACAAAATATTGTTGATGCCTACAAACTGATGTTTAGCAAGTTCGTGAAGGATAAAATAAATTATAGAAATTTACTTACAAAAAAAAATAAAAAAAATTGCGAAAGTAAAACAAAATGGGGTAAGAATCTCTTGTTACCTTCAACTTATTAACAAAATTTGATCCACACCTATGTACAAAAATTTCAAATAAACCAATCAATCAATGTGGATTAGTAGGAGGGTCTCCTTCCTTACTGATCATCTGCATATCTGAATTCTGTAGTATACAAGTCAGGAATTCTTGTTTTGACAGAGGTTTATTGTAAAATCGCAACCAGTAACCATTCACAAGTAGTGGTGTTTGTTGTTCATCAACTATATTTATCCTGATTGAACCATTATCATAGACAATGTCAATTTCATAAGGTCCCATCCAATGGGTGGTTAACTTACCTTTGAAGTTCTTGAATCTGTTGTCATACAATAGGGCCCAATATCCTTGTTGAAATTTTTTCTTTTTGAGATACTTGTCATGCCATTTTGTTCTCTGTTCTTGGATGAGGGTAGTTCTTTGAAGTGCTTCCTACCTGGTTTCATCCAATTCATTAAGCTGCAAGAGTCTTTGTTGTTGGGCTTCATCCAAGTTCATGCCAACTTGTACTGTAGTCCTGAAGGTTTTGATCTGGAATTCTATGGGAAGAAGCACCTACTTCCCATACACCAACTCATAGGGTGTATGTCTTGTTGTATTCCTCCAGTTGATTCTATAAGCCCATAAGGCTTCTAATAATCTGTCAGCCCAATATTTATGGTGCAGCTATACTGTTTTGGTAAGAATGGACTCAATAACTTTGTTGGTAGATTCTACTTGTCCATTTTTCTGCGGATGGTATGGTGTGGATTTCCTATGTTTAATTTGGTACTGTTTTGTAACAGCTTTGACTAGATGAGAGGTAAATTGAGTTCCCTGATTAGTCACAATTTCTCACGGTACACCAAATCTAGTAAAGATGTCATTAAAAAGGAAATCTACCACTGATTGTTCACTTGCAGCTGGTAAAGATTTTTCTTCAACCCATTTAGTCACGTAGTTAGTGCATACAAGTATATACTTTTTCTTTTTAGATGCAGGGTTAATGGGCCCTAAAAAATCTAATGCCCATTTCTCGAATGGTTCAATGACTAATTGGGCTTCAAGTGGCATTTGGTCTCGTGCCGTAGGCTTACCCATTTGTTGGCATTCATCACAATTGGATACATAGGTTTTAGCATCTTTGAAAATATGGGGCCAGTAGTAACCAGATTGTAGAACTTTGTAAGCGGTCCTCTTGTCTATGAAGTGTCCTCCACAAGGACCATCATGGTAGGCTTGCAAAATATCATGAATTTCATCTTCCCTTACACATCTCCTAATCACCA
>JASDQU010503133.1:20014-48418 GCA_032191745.1 Picea mariana
TGTTTTTGAATATTTGGAGCTTACAAATCTACCCTTATTATCTCTATATCTATGCATAAAATGGAAATTTGATTCTGTAACTGAATTGAAATCCTAATTCTATCTAGAAGGTAAGAAGGCAACCTGGATTCAGAGAACCCCACTCTAGTGGTCATGTGGCTCTTCACTCACGTCATAAATGTTTTATCCTCCTCCCTCAAGCAGCCTTAAATTTTTTTTTTATACAAATAATCTAGGCTAAAAATCACCTCCTACCATTTGCAAATCCTCGACAATGACACCAAAATGTTGTGCTGCTTATATGTTTAGTATAATGTACTCATTAATTATCAATCCCGGATTCGTAATCAGCAGAGTTACAAGACACCAGTAAGAAAGGTAATTTCTAATGTCACGAGTATAGAATTAAACTAGATTATGCATGATGGAAACAAATCAAAATAGAAAANGTTGTCTTTCACAGAGAGGCTATCCACTCCATTATGGCACATGCAAGTATGAGATGGAGTTGGTTTGACAGATCAAGTCTGCTATCTAACCCAGAAAACTAACTATGCAATCCACACTTCTGAAAGGGAAATCACACATCGATCATCAAGACATAGCATGGGTAGTTCAATAGTCAATATACTGAGTATGTTGTGGTTCACAATGTACTATTGTGGACTTCACTAGTTCTCCTTCAAAATATGTCTGACCACTGCTGCCAACATTCATGTCTAAAAACCAAATTCATAAAAACAAAGTATATGAAAAAACAAAGCAAGTAAATATCTCTAAATGATTATATAATGGAAATCCTAGTCTAAGCTGTACTGATATCATCTAACAGAGTTAAGGATTTAGCTAATTTAATGTTTACACTACTAAAAACAAATGCTAATGCTAATCTAAGAAGATCCTGACCTTTGTTGGGCGGTGGGCCCTTACCACTTCAACAGGTCAGCTACTAAAGTCTACAGTAGGCTTGTCTTCAACCCACACATTACTCTCACTCAAATCTCGAAACATAACATCAAACTTTTGTTAACAACTCAACTCATATTCAATCATAGACAATCAAGACATGGAGATAAATGGTGTTCTTCTATTGGTTTTCACTCAGAATATGTCCTGCAATATCATACACTGTTTCACATGCTGATAATATGCTAACTCTCCTACACTTCCACCATCCTTGCCACGACTATTTAATAGTCTTAGTCGTGAAGCACAAGGAGGTGAAATGATTTGCAAATCAGTCAAATCTTTAAATTTAATTATTCGGTTACATCTTTTAGCTTCATCCTCATGACATGAAGTGCATGAGGATGAGGCAATCAACAAAATACTCTAACATAGCCTTGCTAAAGAAAATAAACATCCACCAATTGTCTTGGGCGATCTGGAGATAAACTTGGTACATTCGGTTCTCTATATTGGTACCGGATCATGACAGGTAGATGGTATCGGATCACAACAATGTGCAAATGGTGGTATCGGATCATGACAGTCCACGACCATTGGTACTGGATTGCAATAGTCGAGATTTTAGTACCGGATTCAGACAGTGGCAGTCTTGGTGCACAAGTATCGGAGAGCTAAGCTGGTACAGGAAGGCTAGATATCTAGAGGTCAAAGATTATACATGGTAAATTGAAGCACTAGTACATGAAATATTTAATTCCTTAACTTCAATAAACCAAAAAATGCATGAATTAACCATACTTTACCTTATGACCTTATCACTGGCTAATGGTAGTGTTCTTGTCATTCACCCAAGCTTTAGGTAGGCCAAAAAGGTATAGATGAAGAGTATAATAGGGTAATGGGGATGTCAATTTTGGGTCTCAAAAGATGTATTGCATCCATTAACCTATATCGTTGATATTTATTGTCTTCCTTGAGATTTGTTATTTGCAGGTGTATTAAAACTTTGACTATGTATCATTTGACCTAGTCAAAGATGAAGGAACCAAGATCTCATGCCTTAGACAGTCAGATAAAGGAACCAAGACGTTGGTTTCATGAGGAAACCTTCATATGCCTTGGGGGACATTGGCTCCATAAGAGAACCTTGATATGCTTGAGACATTGGTTTCATGAGGGAACCTCAATATATCAAGTATGTTCCAAGATTACTTAGTATGATTAGAATTTACCTACGTTTCTATGGGCAGGGGCATCCATGACTGTAGTGTATGTTTAGAACATAAGTCATCACAAGACTTTGAGGAACATGACTCCTTAGGAGGCCTTCACTGGAGTGAAGTCTGAAGTTGGACACTTAAGATATTTGGGTGTCCAGTATGCATTCATGTACCCAAGGAGAAAATGACCAGGCTAGACCCTTTAGGAAGAAAGGGTACATTTGTGAGGTACAGTGAGTCTTCAAAGGCATACTAGATCTACATCGTTGGTCAGAGACAGATTGAGGTGAGAATAAATGTTACCCTTAACAAGGAGGTATCCTTCAAGAGATCTAGAGGATCTCACATGGATATTGATAGTGAAAGATAGGAAGAGATGGTTCCTTCTCCCCCTCACGCTCCAACAGTTCAGAGGGAGACATCGCCTATTAATCAAATTGATCATGTTGATCTTGTTGCTCCACTTAATGTTTCCAGAGATATTGTAGTAGGTTGGAAGATACTTGCATGGGCTTGTTAGACTCTGCAGGAGGTAGAAGGATGTGCAAATCCTCATGGTACCTTTCGATGAAAAAGAGACCTCAGAGATATTTGTGCTCTATTGTAGCTATGAGCCACATCATTGATTCCAATCCTTCCTTTTATGAGGAGGCATCTAGTATGGAGAGATGCCATGATGTAGGAGTATCAGTCCGTCATGAAGAATGATGTGTGGTATATTGTTTTGATACCTGAAAGGAAGTCTGTAGTGAATTCCAAATGGATCTATAAGATCAAACATATAGCCGATGAAAGCATCGAGAAGCACAAAGCAAGTTTTGTTGCTAGAGGATTCTCTCAGGTGGAGGGAATAGATTATGAGGAAACATTTGCTTCTGTTGCTCGATACACTTCTATTCGAATGATTATTTCTCTTGCAACATCCATGGGTTGGAAACTACATCAAATGGATGTGAAGACAACCTTTCTCAATGGAAAGATTGGGGAAGAAATATACGTCGAGTAGCTAGATGGTTTCGTCATACATGAGAAGGAGTCTCATGTGTGTAGGTTGAATAAGGCCCTATATGGACTCAAGCAGGCACCTCGAGCTTGGTATGCGAGGGTTGATGGACACCTGATGAGTTTGGGCTTCAGTAAAAGTGTTGTTGATCCCAACATGTACTACAAAACTGTTAATGGTGAGGCCCTGATTTTGGTCCTCTACATTGATGATTTATTCCTCACGGGTACATAGAGATTTATTATTGAATGCAAGTATGCGTTGGCCTCTGAGTTTGATATGAAGGACCTTGGTATGATTCACTACTTCTTTGGACTAGAGGTGTGGCAAAAAACTGATGATATCATCCTGAGTCAGGGGAAGTACACAGTTGAGAAATTGAAGAAGTTTGAGTTATTGAACTTGAAACACATGGCTATAGATATGGTGACGAATATGAAGAAACTATGTGTGTCTTCTTCTGATTCTGACGAGATTGATCCGACCCCATACAGACAAATGATTGGATCATTGATGTATCTAGTTAACACTAGACTAGATATTTGCTATCCAGTGAGTGCACTTAGCCAATTTATGAGCCAACTGAGATAGACACACTAGATTGTTGTGAAGCATGTGTTGAGATACTTACGAGGCATAGTTCGACATGGTGTGAGATATACTTCCAGTATTGATATAATATGGCAAGAATATATTAACTTTGATTGGGCAGGGAGCATAGCGAACAGAAAGAGAACCTTCAAGTGTTGCTTCACTTTGGGATCTTTCATGGTTTCCTAGTGTAGAAGGAAATGAACTTATGTGGCATTGATCACAACATAAGCATAATACATTTCATTAAGTATGACAGTCCATGAAACAATGTGGCTTTACAAGATCCTTGTAGATCTATCCGAACATGTGATGGATTCCACCATTATTCATTATGGTAACCAAAGTTGTGTGAAGATCTATGATAATCCGGTGTTTCATGAAAAATAGAACCACATTGAGATCAAGTACCATTTCATCTGAGACATGGTGCAGAGGAAGGAAGTATTGGTGTAGTACCTTCCTACAGATGAGCAGGTTGCTGATATTCTTACCAAACCAGGATGAAGTTTAAGTACTTTTTTGATAGACTTGGTGTGGCAGAGAATGCCTCCTTCGCTGAGAGGGAGTGTTGGTGTTTGCAGCTTCCTGAGACATTCTCCAGATCGTACTCCTATGTGACTAAGTTGATTTGATCTGTGATGACACTGATCTGAGAAGGGATAAGTGGGGAACCTATCCGAGAAGGGATAAGTGTGGTTGGGCTTATAACCCAACGTCCCATGTGGAGAGCACATGAGGACATGTCAAGGGAGTTTACCCTTGATGTCATACACTATGGGAGTTGACTCTAGTGTTTCTAGAGAGTTTAGCCTCTAGAAGTCCACATGGAGTGCCATGTGTGACAAACTTTCTCCAGATCATACTCCTCTGTGAATTGAGTTGAGTTGATCTGTGAAGACACTTATTTGAGAAGGGATAAGTGGAACACTTATTCGAGAAGGAATAAGTGTAGTTGGGCTTATAACCCAACGTCCCATGTGGAGAGCACATGAGGACATATCAAGGGAGTTGAGCCTTAACGTCATACACTATGGGAGTTGACTCTTGTGTTTCTAGAGGGTGTAGCCTCTAGAAGTCCACATGGAGTGCCATGTGTGACAAAATTTCTCCAGATCGTACTCCTCTGTGAATTGAGTTGAGTTGATTTGTGAGGACACTTATCCAAGAAGGGATAAGTGGAACACTTATTCAAGAAGGAATAAGTGCATTTGGGCTTATAGCCCATCGTCCCATGTTAAGAGAACATGAGGACATGTCAAGGGAGTTGACCCTTGATGTCTCACACTATGGGGAGTTGACCCTAAGTGTTCCTAGAGGGAGTAGCCTCTAGAAGTCCACATGGGAGTGCCATGTGTGACAGATATTTTACTACTATGGTGGTTTTTTACCATTGGCGGAGACTGCGTGTCTCTAGATAGTAGTTGTGTACTACTATGGAAAGATACCTCCCTAGCTAAGAGGGAGTGTTGATGTTTCAACATCGAGAATAACTTCTCCTACATTGGGCTGCAGACCAAGGGAGATAGGATACATTTATCGCAAAGGTGCACTTGTGATAAATGGGCCCAAACGTAGTCCTTCCTTGATCATGACAAGGAATAATATGGAATCGAGGTGCTTGAAGAGATTTCCATGTGTTTGTTAGCATCAAGCCAACATTCACTCATAGGTGTGTGCCTGTGGTGAAAGATCCTAGTGTATTATTTGTCCTAGTCATGGTGATTTGAAAAGGAATGATAAAGACTCAGGATGTTATATGCTTTTGCATGCAAACCCAAAGTGAGACTAATCTCAAAGAGAGTTAATTGGCCTAGAGGGAGAGCTGTAGAAGGAGTTTCTCCTTGGTTCAGGTGGGAGAGAGATGTCTCCCAAGACTGAAAGACAAGTGTCACGAGTCTAGGGTGAAGTTTGTATACTTCAAAGACAAGAGTGTCATGTTGCAGAATGTCTCCCTCGTTGAGAGGGAGTGTTGATGTTTGGACAACATCGGGAAGACATTCTCTAAAGACAATAATTAATAATATAATTTTTATTGATTATTATATATATTATATAATAAGTAAATGATAATAACAAATAGTTATTGATTATTCAAGGGATGCATCCTTTCATGGATGGTCACCTTATGTTCCCTATATATGGAACACTCATTATTGTAATAATACATTGTTCAGATCTCATATGAAGAAAAATAACAACATTAAGGATGCGACATCCACATGTACATTGAACTCCTTGTTCCACTCTGGAAAGATCAAAATTGGTGTGGTTACTAGTTTATGTTTCAAAGTTTCCAACCCCTTTTGGCAGTCCTCCTTCCATTGAGACTTTTCTTCTTTCTTCAGTAACTTTTCCATGGGTGTTGTAATTTGTGCATATCCTTTGATAAATTTCCTGTAATAACCTATATGGCCCAACATTTCCCTCAGTTGTTTGATTGATGTTGGAGGTTCCAAGTACATAATTACTACAATCTTGGCTGGATCAACCAATAGTCCTTGTTTTTGTACCACATGTCCTAGTAGAATTTCAAAGGGTGCACAAAAGATACATTTCTTTAAGTTCAATGAAATATGAAATTGTCTGCATCGATCTAACATGAGTCAAAGAACTTCTATACGATCCTATAGTAAACTGAACATCGTCCAATCATCCAAGTAAACTTCCAAGAATTTATGGATGAAATCCTTGAGTGTTGCCACTACTTGTTAGGATCCAATCCTAACCCCTCTCCATGGGTCACTAGTTAGTAGGATATGTTTTCTATGTAATAAATGTTGATATTAGTTAATAAGGCATAATAACTAAAAGATAATAAGTCAATGTAAGAAGACCTAATAGAAGCTTCCTCTTCTAGAAAGATCTTACTCTAGAAGTTTCCTTATAAGGTAGAATTAGTATAAATACGAGTAGGAGGCATTGAATATTTTTGTCTTGGATATTATTGTAATAGAGATATGCTCTACTGGAGGTTTCCCCCTCGAAGAGGAAAGTGACAATTTCCATCATTAATAAAGCTGCTCTTTTTGGTGTTATTCTAGTATTATTCTAATATTGTTCTAGATATATCATTTTTTGTTCTTCCATTGCTTGCTAAATATTTCTATTTTTCATACTATATTATATCTCAAATGTTGCATTGCTACCCTTGAAAACATCGAAGAGGAATTATTTAACCAAAATGGCATAATTGTATATTGATAACTTCCCCATTATGTCACAAAAGTGGTCTTGTGTCTATCCTCTTGTGTGATTTCGATATGATGGAACCCAAAGAATCCATCTATAAAAGAATGTGTTTCTTGACCTCCTACATTTTCCAATACTTCATCTATGAATGGTGTTGGGAATGGATCATTTAAGCATGTGTCATTCATTTTAATTAGATCCATGCAGATCCTAATTCCTCCTGTCTTCTTGTCTTGCACCACCATTAGGCTATTCCACTTGGATTCTTCTACTGGTTCATTGATTCTTGCATCTAACATCTTGTATATTTCATCCTTCACCTTCTCCTTGTACCTTTGTTTTAACCTATAAGGTCTCTTTCGTACTGGCTTAGATCCAGGTTTCAGTGGGATCTTCATCTAACATAAGTCTCCTTCTATCCCCTTCATCTATGAAAAATTTTCTCCGAATAAATCCTAATATTCCTGTAATAAGTATGCAACCTTCTCAAGTGTCTCATTGTCCCAATAATATCCTATCTACGCAAACTTAGGATTCTTTGTTGTCCCAATGTTGACCTTATTCTTCTTTATAGGTTGTGTGTATGCAACAGATGCAAGATCTACCCCTTCTACTGCTCGTGTTCTTTCTGTCTCTGGGATTGGATCCTCTTCCTCGTACTCTTCCTTTTTTATGTTATAGTATTCCAATAGCTTCTAGAAAATCATATTGGCTTTATGCACACAACATACTAGGACTAATTCCATCGTATCTACCTCTGAGAAGATATTTGTTTGAATTTCCTATAGTGCTACATATGTAGATGGAGATTCATGTTCAAATGTGAACGTGATTTCAAATCGTTGAGCCAATTCTTCCCATATTGTGGTCTCCCTACGCATCTCCAATTCTAATTACCAATTCTTCAGGATTGTGTCCAAAGTGTGTATGAATCTATGTGTCCACTCAACTTCTGATACTGAGTGCCATAAATCCATACACGTTTCCACATGACCCTCCAGGTCGCTCTCTCCTATAAAGTTCTGTGCAATTTTTTCTTCCTCGGAGCCAAAGTGTATCTGCATTAGTATATTACACTATGACCAACATTTCATAACCTCTATGTGTGTGGCCCACCATCTATATAGAGTCGCCTTTAAGGTGACATCTAGTGCCAACAACCTATGCGGCTTGGGTACCTATAACTAAAATTCCTTTATAAACATGTCAATATCAGTCAATCCATCGTACCTGGGTGGATTGCATAGCTCCGTTCCAATCTAACACAAGGATTCGTTTATATGCACACATTGTCTAGATGACACTTCATGCATCCTCTGCTACCAATTATCTATAAATACTTTCGAATCTGATGCAGATGAAGTTATACTTCTCTAACTCAGTGCACCATCCACTATTGGGTCGACATATTCCTCCATTCGTGCAGTCATATTATATAATTTGTCAATTTCATTCCCTCTTGTTGCCTCTACATATATCTTCCCTTTTGATGGGTCCAAGGGTGAAGTAACTTTCATACCCCCAACCTCAAATATCATCTCCATCATTTTCATGTTAGTGATGCTTGGTTATCGAAATCCCATTCCAGTCCCATTAGTGTTGGATATGGTTGATTGTCATCCATGATCTCAATTCAAAGTATTTCATGTTGTGCATCACATCTATGTTCATAGGTACTCCTGTGAGTTTCCCAATTAAGACTATGCTGATTCACGAGCCTTAATTGGATAGGGGACCATACTAGCTTTGGTTTTGCCATCATATCCCATGTCTTCTTAGGTGGAACATTCATGTCAGACATTAAGTCCAAGATAACATTATCCCCATCATACTCTCCAATATGCACATTGAACCTGAATTCCCTGTTGGTTCTCTTTCTGTGTAGTACCTAGTTTACCATTCTTTGCGCCACATGGGTTTCTCTTCCTTTTGTGCAGTGGTCAATCATGTTATATAATGTACTTAGCACAGTTCTATCTTTCATTGTTTCTACACAAATTCTTAATAATTCTATTAGAGTACTTACTTGCGTCATTGGATTCTTTGGCACAACTTGATCTTCTATCCGAGGCAACGATGATGTTGATGCTCCCCCATGTTTTCCAATGATTTCTTTAATATCTTTATGATATGTCTCTTTCTCCTACTGTGGATCAAATGGTGGTATAGGTGTTACAAGGGAAAAATTCTCTATGGCAAAGGGTAAACCACAATAGACAGGTATGAATGTAGAAATCAACTCAATTCCAACATGTGCTATATAAACTAATGTGCAACATTACAAATTTCCATGTCGGTACAGTTCGAAACCAAGAAACCAAGTTCCTTCCAACTGGGTCTCCACCACTTCAATCCTCCACCAAAGGAAAGCTCATAGCAAAGAGATAATGAGATCCTCTTAACAATAAGGGAAGAGCTTGGGGGATGAACACTATGTTCAGACTTGAGGGACAAAGGGATGTAGACTCAATATGAAGTAATTTCTCCAGAGTAACTTTTCTCTCAAATTTGAATGCTTTCTCTCTCTTTTTCCATAGCTCGGAATTGTGCTCTTATAGCCTATAGAATGCAATTGAAGGGCCGAGTCAGAACATTTCCAGTATATGGAAGGCCAAATATCAGAGATCATTTGTTGTGACATGGAAACCTGACCTCATTTTGTATTTTCTGGCACAAATCCTGATATACGCGAGTTGTAGTAGAGCAACAAGCATATATGCATCTTGCAAAGCAGTTAGGAAGTGTATATGTGGAAAAATATATAATTTTGGCTCTGGATTTATCAAAAAGGGGGTTGATAAGTCTGCATAGGGGAATGGAAAAAGGCCCTATGTGCAATATAGAAATGATGAGGAAAATCTTTCTATAACAGATTCCCCGTAATGTGTGAGATCAAAGGAGTATCTGCGATGGCAGAAATACATTATAAATAACCCAAAAGTGGAGTGGTACAGAACCAGCTGGATGAACTCAATTGCTCATTACATTATGTACTGACTTTGCATACATGGCTGCCAAAAATACAATGCAGATCGATGTGGAAAATATACCAACAAGTGTTCATGGCCATGAGTAGGAAAATATAAATGAAGTTACATGCCAATAGATGTCATAGTCACGAATAAGGCCGAGTGAAACTAGTCTCAAAATCAATCTGAAGATATCCGTATACCATGGAGTACAATCTAATCTCCCATGATCGCTGAAGTCAAATAGGTACTGGTCTGATGAAATGGAAGCAACAACTTAGGAAAGTTGTGTCTACAAAGTGATGTCTTCAAGTCTTCAATACAATCTTCCAATGGTGTGAATCTACATCATGTGAATAAATGAGTTGAGTTCGAACACGATGAGACATTGTTTGATTACCGGTCATTGAGGTATACCATTAACAAACACGAGACAACCTACCAATGATGAAAGTAGGTATCAAGGCACCGAGTACATCTCTACAAATGTGAATAAAGGAGCTAGTGTCGAACATTTAAGAGATCCATTCATCAGGAGACATTGATGTATTCCCATATGTCAATGGTGAGAGAGCCTGCCACTAATGACTGCAAACCTCAAGGTACTCATAAAACTCTAAGTCTCGTATCCAGAATACATGAGATGAATTCGATGGAAAGAGACCTACTGAAAGGAGAGAATTAAGGCATCTCTCATCATTCAACACGAGGAGCAAATCAGGAGCTTCATGATTTGGTGGAGATCGGACGAAGAACATGCTCACAAACCAACCACCCTGTGCGTCTTTCACATGTGCCAAATGCAAGTGGTACACGAAAAAGACCCTCTGAATAGTAGCAAGTGATGAAAATTGCTGACAAAGGTGAGGAAACCACCAATAAGGATAATGGCATCCAAGACACTACATGAATACCAAAGTGTGAATAGATGTCTTGCCGTCGAACACAAGAGAAACCACCCAGTCAAAAACCCATGATGAAATGTCGATTACTGGGTTCAAGGTGACCTACCAATGATGAAAGTAGGGCTAGGGTGCATCATAAGACCAAAGTATCATGTGATTCTAAGACAAGGTGAGGGTATGGGCGACATGCGAAGTCAATATTTATGAGGAGTGGCCGAGACAGGTTGATAGAATTCCTTTGAACAAGAGCATGAGACATATAGTGGACTCTGGTAGCATAGACTTAATGATTTGACAATTAGATGCAAGAGGCATCCATAATGTTATCTATAGTTGCTGGAAGATTAACCAGTTGGTAGAGAAAATTTTGTAATGAGATCATCTTCCTAAGGCCATGCTAAACCCAAAATTATGATGACTCAAGGACTCAATAACTTTTTTCTCTGTTCAAAGGTGACACAACTGCTACCAATTAAATTATAGTACTCCCTTCCTGCACATCTTTTTTTGTTTTTTCATAACAAGTGAATGCTATGATACAGAGGAGGGAACGAGTGTCGCAAGTAAGCAAAACTAGTTCCAACAGTGGAACGTACCTATTCTCAATGCAAGGAAGTGCATGCAAGAGATGGAAACTCGGGGTGACATTTCCTCCAGGGTATAGGGTGTCAAATTGTGAAGGATATAGACAAGGATCTTCTTGGTTGAGGATGCAAACTGCTTGGGCCATGGTTTATAATGCAAAGTGAGAACCGGCTAAAGGCTCAATACTGCAAGAAAGGGCATGAAATGCAATCACAATTTAATGCCAAAAAATGTCCTTTTTTATATCTTTTAGTCTAGTTGGTGTGAAAAAGGGGTAAGCTTGTGCCAAATATATGTCTTTTCAAATCCAATTTACGATTGTGAAGAAGACAAGTTCACTCGGTGATCTTTTCAATTTTTGATAGCGAGTCGGAAAAAAGCTTAACTAAGACTGATGATCTTTCAAATCCAATTTTAACGAGTGTGAAAGGGACAAATCACTCGACGATCTTTTCAATTTTTAGTAATGAGTTGGAAAAGAGATTAACTAAGACTCATGTTTTTGGGAGTCCATGGGTAATAAGGCCACATGTGCATGAACGAGAAATGAGGTTTATTGTAAAGTCATGTATCGAATTCTAATGGACTCTCGGTCTTAAAGAAAAAATCTTGGCATGGGCCCAAATGACAAAGAAGTTCTAACTAGGGTACCCGTGTTTGGTAAGTCTCTACCATTTATTAACGATGCTATGATTGTAGATAGAGGTTAATGCGTCACAATAAATGGGTTCGTACCTAAGACATAAAAAGTGGTAATTGGAGGATAATGCAAAACTGCATGATGTAGTGAATACCTATCCTATATGTTAGGTTATGAATATGCCTGCCTGAGGATACAAATGACCAACCATGACATTGAAATCTGTAAGAAAATTGAGTCGAAACTACAAAAACCAGCTTAAAACCACTTTTGAATTAGTCCATTAGACAAAATAAAGGCATAAAACTATATCAAATGGATAAAAATGTTTTATAAATAGTAATAAAATCACAATTTACTATGCCATTTTCATTTTTACCCAAAATAGTGCAACTTGGACTAACATACCTCCAGAATTCAAATGGCGATCGTGGGAGAAATAGGCAATGGAATCGCAATCCGTCTGGTCTAGGTAACTCTTCATCCCATCCTATTCAAATTCAATGGTTTACAATTTTGAATTGGGCTCCATTTTTTTTATCTTTTAAGGGTGCAAATTGTGTTTTTCGGTATACGTGGGTTTCTACTAATATGTCACATATACGACAAGATATACGCCCATGTGTGAACTACAAGGGGAGTATATCAGGCCCTACCCACGACTGTTCTTGGATAAACTGTGCATACATACTAAAAATGGAAAAAAATAAGTTTTCAAATCAAAAATTGATTTGGTTTTTGTAGGATGGTGTTGGAGTGGAGGGAGAGAGAGCATGAGGTAGATGCAGCAATGGAAAGGGATCCAGTGGCTCAAGCGGCATTAAAAAGATGTGGTCAATAAATTTTTTGGGCTCTCAAAGGAATGAGGGCCCAAGTGAGGTTATTGGAAATGATGGTGGGCTATTGGGATCCAGATAGCGAGAGATTTATCCTTGATGGGCAACCATTAAAGATCGAAGTAGAGGACATCTACTTCTTGACAGGACTTTCATGCTGAGGAGAGGTCGTGGACCTTAAGTCATGTGGGCCTAGAACTGGGATGAAGGTCGAAGAATACATCGAGGCCAACTGTGTTGCAGGGACTCCCATGGTGGGAAGTCAAATCCCAATCCGGGCTATAGGTAACCTCAGCTTGAAGATTATTGTTCTCATGCTTACCAGGATAATAGGGTCAGCCTCGCTACATCACACATCAAGACCGCTTATGTTTTACGAACTAGAGTGTGCGAGACCCACCATGTACGATTGGTGTACCTCAATGCTGACCAACATGAACGTTCAGCTGACATAGTGCAAATAGGGGCCAAAGAGAAACTTCGGGTTTGCCTCTATCCTTTGTATCTTTTTTTTCGAGCAGATCCTAGGCTTGGGACCTAGAGTGGAGATCATTCCTAGAGGGTCACGCAATCCAGCTATGGCATGATGGTTCGAGGTCATGAGACGGGAGGGTGGAGGTAGGGTGGTGACACCCTACAACGATGATTTTTTCTTCTGGTGGGGGAGACAAATCATAGCTCTGGATGACTATCCCTATGAGGGAATTGATTTTAGAGGTGATCCTGATATGCCTCTTCCACCAAGAGCTTCCTACGATGCCATAGGTAAACAGTGTTTTTTATATATTTTATTTTTTGTATTTTTGTAATTTAAAAGAACAAAAATATTTTTTGGATGTTGTTTTTAAATATTAACTCGATACTTGTGTGGTTGTAGACGTGGGTCTGCAATGTCCAGAGGGATTTCTACGACACAGGTGGAGGCATCGGGGAAATGAGGCAGTGGGAGGAGTGGCGAAGAGAGTCCTTCAGAACGTCCAGGGAAACATGTCGTGTTTGACATAGAGGATTCCTATGGTTCAGGTGGAGGATCTACCTGAAGCCATGCAGAGGCAGGTTGTCGGTGTACCTAGAGCATGGGTACGACTCTTTCAGTGTCTCTCCAATGCCATGGTTTTCTATCATGAGACTCATCTGAGGCCATAGGTGTAGATGTCCTAGGACATGTATATGGGTTGTATATGTATTTTTGAGGGTTTTAGCCCCAAGTTTGTAATATAAAACACCATACTTTTTGGAAATATAAAAAGAGGGATCTTTGGCTATACTTATATCTTACAATGTGTACACTGATTTAATGGTCTTCTTTGCTTTATTAATGTGATAAATTCCAATCCAAAACATAATTAGTGTAGGCATCAAATACATGATTAGAACTTCTAGGAATGTGAAAATATGTAATAAAATCAAATTGTCGTTCTAAAATATGTACCCATAGAAATCGATGGAGTAATGTCGGATCACGCACATGGTAACGACCGTTTAATTGACACACGACTAACTAAGAATCTAGGTGCACCTCTATAGAGCGAATACCATGTGAGATAGCATTGCGCAATAATTCTATAACGACGCTATATTCTGCCACATTATTCATGGATGGCCCTTGGCATATGCTACCTGAAGACACCAGCAAACCCTCAGACGAGTAAATCACCCAAGCGATGAAATCTAAGTTTTGTTTATGATGACTGGCTCCATCTGCGAATCCTACGTAGACCAAAGATTCTATTGACATTTTCCAACAAAAGGGAAAAATCAATAAGAAAGCCAAAGACAAAAAAGGGGAAAAGGTGTATATACACTACATTTACATTAGTATACAAAGGGTTTCACCCAAGCCCAGGGATCAAGCGTAATACATTTTTAAGTAGAGCCCATTTCTGGGCTCAGCCAATTTATTCCCTTCATAATCTTCCAACTCGTAGGATCCTTTTTCTAGAACACGTCGCATGATATAAGGACCATGCCACATGGGTTTAAACATGCCTGCCCCTAGCAGTTCTTTGGCTTGGTCATACAAGAGAACCAAGTTACCCTCAGTATACAATCGGGGATAGATCGACTTATCATACTGAAATTTGACATGTTTCTTGTTTGCCTCGATAGCCATAAAGGCATCCCGACGCTGCTCATCAAGACTCTCTAGGTGTACAAGGTGTATCTCTAAATCCGAAGTGTTAGGTAGGAGCTCAACTGCCAATTTGAGAGAAGGGATTTCACATTCAACGAGAAGTATCGACTCCACATTGTGTACTAATTGAAAAGGAGAAAAATTGGTGGCAGTCTTAACCGAGGTTTGGTATGCCGAAAGTGTGGGATATAACATGATGTGCCAGTTGGAATTTCTCCAACTGACTGTTTTTTGCAAAATGGTATTGAGAGAATTATTGATGGCTTCTACTTGCCCATTTTCCTGGGGGTAATAAGGAGATGATTGATCATGTTTAAACCCCAGCTTAGATGCTAGTTCTATCATCATTTCATTTTGAAAATGACTGCCATGATCAGTGACAATCTCACTCGAGATACCGAACCGGGCGATAATTTGGTTGAATACGAAAAAAGCTACAGTCTTCCCATCGAATTTCATGGTAGGCTTGGATTTGGCCCACTTGGTGAAGTAGTTGAAATCCACGATAATGATAATGACTGGGTGGAGAGGGGCTGGGTGCGAGCGCATTTTTTGAGTGAACACCTGGCAGGGGTGACACTTCTTAACCTCTTCAATACAATCTTTAAAGATGGTGGTTCATAAGTAACCAACTCACAATATTTTTTAGGTTGTCGCAAGGCCAGATAGATGACCGCCACAAGCCCCTTTGTGGCAATCATTAAGGACTAACTCGACTTCTTCATGAGTTAAGCAATGACGTAAGATGCTCTCTATTCCTTGATGATACAAAGTGTCACCAATGATTGTATACTTTTTGGCTTGGTATCTAACACACCGTCGATCATCTCGCGAGAGATGTTGAGCGAACTTCAAGGTTTGAAGATATAAAACAATATCTCCATACCAAGGGACGGACGATGAGACAAGGAAAATTTGTTCATCTGCGAATGAATCGACATGAATAACATATTCATCTAATCGTGGGAAATCGAATATTAACTCTGCAAAAGCTAGTGATTTCTTGGACTTGGCCGAAGCAAAGTCGAGATCAAATTCTTATAGGATGACAATCCATTTATTATATTTTTTTTCTATGATACATCTAGTGAGGATGTATTGAAATGGATTAACATCGACAACCACAGTATTTTTTCAAATCAATATAAAGTGTCGTAAACGTTGGACTGTGTGAACGACAACCAAAGATATCTTTTCAATGTGTGAGTAATTCCATTCAGGACCGGCTAAATTTCGACTGAGATAGTAGATGAAATGCTTGTAGAGCTCAACATCCTCCTGAACTAGAGCCATACCAATGGTCTCTTCAGATGCGGCGATATACAACAAGTAATCTCTACTGTAATTGGGATATTTCAGCAGAGGGGCCAATACCAAGGCTTTCTTTAAAGCATCAAAAGACTACTGGGCTCACTCATCCCAGATAAATGGTGTGTCTTTCTTCAATAGGTGCATGAAACCCTTAGTGACATTGGGATAATTCACAATAAACCGACGCAAAAAGTTAGCTTTCCCTTGTAAACCTTGAAGTTGTCTAACCGTGCGTGGGGGAGGCAACTAGAGAATTGCCTCAACTTTAAGTGGATCTACCATGATCCCTGTCTCGGAGACTAAGAATCCTAAGAGACGGCTAGATCTAACGCAAAATATGAATTTATGAGGGTTGAGTCGGATTCTATAGCAGCGACATCTTTTAAAAACCAGTCGAAGGTGCGTAGCATGATCCATTCTCTTGCGAGAGTGAGCAGCAAGATCATCAAGGTAAGCTTCAACTATGTGTTTGAGATCATGAAAAGAGAAATTCATGGCTCGTTGGAAGGTTGCTCCAGCATTTTTCAAGCCAAAAGGCATTTTCCGATATGAAAATGTGCCCCAAGGACATATGAATGTCATCTTATGTTGGTATTTGGGTTTGATCTGGATTTGGTTATAGCCTAAAAATCCGTCCATACAAGAAAATATTTCGCTTCCCGCACATTCATCAAGAATCTGATTAATGAAAGGTGTGGGGAAGTTATCCTTAGGATAGGCTTTGTTCAGGTCATGAAAGTCCATACACACACGAATGGTTCCTTTCTTTTTACTCACGGGAATGGGGTTGGATACCCATTCGGTCAAGAGACTCGGGTAGATAAAGTCAGCATTAAGTAGCTTCTCTACCTGTGCCTTAATAGCAGGGGACTTCCTAGGATTAACAACTCTAAGACATTGTCAAATGGGTTTAGCATCCGGGTAAGTCCTAATCTCATGTTCAAAAATATGGGGGTCAATCCCTAGCATCTCTTCATATGACCAAGCGAATACGTCTCAAAATTCTTTGAAGAGGCTGGTATAGATCAAAATCTCTTCTAGTGAACAATCTACACCTATATTTACGTTTTCAATCTTTCCATGGGTACGAGAGATATCGATCTGGACGGTGGGATAAATACTCGCCATATTCCCTTCGACGTAAATGCCATGTGTATCCAGTGGAACTACGATGTGACCAACTATCTAACTCAGGGTAGATCTAAAATCATCTTGTTCAATTTTTTCAAGACTTGGGAGAAAATAATATCGATGATGCATATTGTCCCAAGGTCTCTCGGAAACATTCATGGCTTCAAGGATGCCTTCGTCCAAAGGCAAAGTATCATCCAAGAAATCATGTGAACAAGATAACGAAGTGGCCCACATGGGACTGAGAACTGAATCCTCCTTGACCGTCTATGACGGAACAAGATCAGGATCAGCAGAAGAGTCAAGGATAGTTTGATATGCAATCTCTGCTACTGATAGTGGCATAGACATGCCAGCATGCTATTAACCTTCAATCAATGAAGTCAGAGAAGGTAGGGTCCAAGGGTCACTGAAATAAGAAGTGCAGAAAGGGATGGACCTCTCTACTGAAGCAGGCATACTAGACATGGCATAAATGTGGTGAATCGGTGCCGAGAAGTCAAAAGTACCCATGAGGAAATAATACATTCTAACACTGATATTATTAGTTGTCGGCTAAGAATTATTGACCACAGGGATCGACGGTCCAACCGATGCGTTCGGGCTAGAGTACGCAAAGGATAACTGGTCGATCATCACAATCTCCCCTTGATGAGGAAACAATAAGTCCAATTGTGACCTAGTAACAAGTTATAATCAAGAGGTGCATCAACTACCTCTACTTCCACATCTACCATCTTCCCACCTAACTGGACTAGAAAGGTGGGGAGAATACCATGAGGGCGGAAGGAATGATCGTCAAATGCGGTCAACATGGTCAACAACTTTGAAAAGGTTGGAGAACTGATAGCTTTCCAACAGGCTAAGGACATCACGCAAGTGGCAACACCTTCATCAATGACCGCTCGTTTGATGGTATATTTAGAATACTCCACTTGGATTTGGAAAGCCACATGGTAGGGTAGGTGAGGCTTCACATCCATGACATTGAACTTGATGATCTTTGAGCCACTAGGTTCTAGAGCTCCTAAGGTAGAGAGTAAGGGATTCCTCTATGATGGACATGTTTGGAGTACCTCCAGAGCAGACATCATGCAATATGTTTGGCCCAGGTCCTCAACAATAGAGTAGTTCTAGGCAGCTTTAGAATTAGGGTTATGGGTAGAGTGCTTGAATACTCCTTTCGGAATACAAGGTGGTGGATCTGGTTTCTCGATCTGTAAATTCATCTATCGGGGTGGAGGAGGAGATTCTAGGCTGGTACTAGCTTTTGAAGAGTCGTAATATCGAGAGCGAGTGGCTATATCGATTTTTTCATCGACCATATTGATACAAACACTGTCACCATCTTGCGATTGTGGGTTTTGACTCCCACTAGACGCATTTTCAGCATTCAAAGAACTCGAGGCTAAGTGTTGGTTGTGAGGAAAAGGATTTGTTAGCACAGTGGGTGGAAGATTTAAAAGCCTTGCGGCTTCCACAAGTTTGGGGCATAAGTGTGTAAGGTGATCATTTGTACAAAGTTTACAAGGAAACTTAACCTTACACTTTTCTTTTGTGCTCTCTTCAACATTACCATTCTATTTTCAATTATTATTCTTGTCCTTGGGTTTATTCTTCCCACCTCTATGATCATTTCGACCTTTCCATTTATTCCCATTTGGTTGCTGGTCACCATTTGGGTTTTTCAATGACTGCACGAAATGTACATCCGCTGATTGGGTGGGTTTGGAGGATCCATATGAAGTTGGTCCTCTGGTAGACTTCGTTGCCGAGTCTACAAAATTTACATTGGTAGACCCCAGAATGCCATCGGCATGGGGCCCATGACCCTTTCTAGTATCATGAGTCAACCGTGGTGCATCCGGAAGAACGTGGTATAACATCCCAGAATGAGCATAGATCAAATCGAATTGTTGGGGTCTAAAAATGGCCTCTTTCTCGCTGAAGACCCCAGAAGTAGCAACATCCTTTGAAATAGAAGCGTGCAAATATTTTAAAAACCATTCTAAAAGAAAGGTTGAGGGTATGGGAGTCTTAACTAACCGTTTTCACGTACGCCATTCCTGGATATGGTCCGAAATATGAGTGCTTGAACCCTGTTGTAAAGTTGACAAAAGTTCAAGGCCAACATCATAACGAACGAGTAGTTGAAAATGGTTAAGAAAGGCTAGCACTAACTGTTGAAAAGACCCATATGTTCCCCTAGGTAGCTCAATATACCATTGTGATGCAATCCCAATAAGAGTGCGCTGAAAAAATCAAAATCTAATAGAATCGTGATTCAAAGAATTCGATAAGCACTAGAGGTGAAAAGTAGTGACATGATCACTAGGGTCCTCTCCATTCTTACCTTCAAACTTTGGAATGTCTGACGAAATCTTTGTGGGGACAGGGGGCCATGTAGGATCATGAATCACCGGGTCATTCATTAGTTTAAATAAATTTGGCAGATTAAGCATAGCCAGAAAGGGAATACGGGGCTACGACACCTGACCCCATCCTCCTGCAAAAGACTGAGTATTAGGAGCTGCATTCCATCCAGGGTTCTAGTAAGGACCAGAACCTTGTCCGGAATTAAAATACCCTCCTCTGGGCAGATTCATGAAATATGGATAGGGCATCATTCTAGCAGGAATGTTCTGATAAGGATTATGAAAATTACCCCCAGTTGGATTAGCTCCAAACTGAGGGTTGTTAAAACTGCCCCCAACTAGTTTAGATCTAGGTTGGGAGGTGCTCAAGACATAATAATGACCTCCTCTGGGTGGGAATCCAGAGGATTGAAGTGGATTCGTTATGCCAAAAGTATTGGTAGAATTCGACATCGAGGGAATAGGGATATAGGGCGGAACTTGTCCTCCAACTTGATTGTTCCATCCAGCCATAGAAGGATTATACCTAGGGTTAGGGAAGGGGACACTTCCTACATTAGGATTCACTTGGGGAACATGAGAACTACCAAACATAAAGGGAGTGTAAGGAGGTGTGGTGCCCCCAAGTCCAAGGGTAGCATTATGGCCAGCAACTGGGATGGCAGTCGAAGACTGCGAAGTGAAACTTGGCATACCATAAGAAAACATACTAGTAGCCATCGAGATGATATGAACATTGTAACTGAGCGAGTGGCCGAAACCCCCAAAAGGGTTAGAGGAAAGAAACAAAGCATTGATTATGGGCCGAGCCATAGTATCGGTGTAGGCCTTAGACATTGAAACTGTAGCAGTTGCAGGTGTTGAAGGAGTGAAATTAACTATAGTGGGATTGGGAGTTGATGAAATCCCAGTGTTTTGAAGACTAGACTCAATACTCATCCTTGTTGGATCACAAGTCTGAAAAGTGGATTTGTGTGTACCACTCTTGATAACTCTACGCCTATTAGAAGGAAATAGCCCGAAAACCGGTGGTAATTGTAACAACCGACGGGACCTGCAAAGAAGCTGGTCCAACTCCATGGCGACCTATGACTCTCAACAAATAAAAAGATATCCTAAGGCCAACTAGTAATCAAAGAGCATACAAAAAAGTCAAACGACCAATATGCATGCAAATGGGATAAAGTGGTTGAGTGGCCTCCCTCGCGAAAGAAGGTATGCCTCATCCAAGAGGGACTTGATACTCCCTGCTAAATTTTGGATGTAACAGAATCAGTTATAAGGGCTCTCGTAGGCTTAACAACTAGTCGGTTAGACCCCCCTAGAGAGGTAATCCTCCATAAAGGTTGTGTGTTGTTCGACCCCTATCTGACTCATGATACAAGCAGAATAACCCCTGCAAGTAACCTATGAGAAACCTAAGTCAAGTAACTAATAAACTATTGTATAACTGATGCACAGGTGAGTAGTCGTAAGTCCAAATCACCGTATGGGTAGGGTAGCAAAGCCCGAAACCTTGAAAGCATTGCCTCTCACAGAGGTATGGGCACTAGAAAGATCCCCAAATATGAATAAATCCACAAAAATATCTCTGATGCTAGGTGAGTATCCAGGGGTTATCCCTTCAACTAACTTTGTGTGACCTCGTGATTAAATCCAGTCTAAGCGGAGCCTCCTGATATTACCAATTATACAATGGATTTCTCAACTCCTTGTCTCATACACATAAGTTGTTTTAATTTCCTTGGAGAAGTTTACTCACAAAATCCTATTCCAAGGCACTAAATCCTAGGCTAGTTTGTGCACCCTAAAAAATAAAATCATGACTAATCAATTTTAGTTTAAAGCGTAAATTTTATTGGCTGTGATTACTCAAAGATGTATCGAAATGAAACTCATGGTGTTATGACTCTGCATGAAAATAAAAATAGATATAATGCAAAGCCTAACCTTAACTTTTTAGTGAATGATATGCTAAATAAAAATAGTGCAATTTTCAATTTTAACTCTGCAACTCAGAAGTAAAATGCAATCTTTTGCTAAATATGCTAAGCTAATGATAAATGTTCCAAGACAAAAAATACCAACCAATGCAAAATACCTATTTTTTTGTATTTTCAATGTACTAAAAAGAAAATGCATGGAGTGATAAGCGACTTGATATAGAACTTCTACTGTGTATAAAAGCAATCACTCGAGAAGAATACCAAGTAGCTAAGAAGACAACCCAACTACCAAGGACAAATAAAAAATGGAAAACAAAGAGAAAGACACTGCCCAAAAATTCAACTCCAAAAAGGTTTCCTGTCATCCCAGATAATCTCAACAGGTACCACAGAGACCTAAGAAGGCTCAATGATCCTCAAAACCTACCCAACAGTCACTAAACCAAGCAAACAAGTAAGCTGGAAGTGGTATACACTCCTGTTCAAGAGAAAAGGGCGTATATATGCCTCCTGTAGTGGGACAACAAGCGTATACACGTGATTGTCAGGGGAAAAAGGGAATATATCTTTTAAAACAAGGCCAGGCAAGGTTAAAAGAATGAAAACTCAGACCCAGAGTGAACAAACTTTGTCCAACTATGATACGACAATAAATACAAAGGCAAAAGAGCAATGTAAGAAGGAAATATACTTCAACCCTTAGAAGGAAGATCTATCCCCAGTGGAGTCACCAATTTTGTTACAAGGGAAAAAATCTCTATGGCCAAGGGTAAACCACAACAAACAGGTATGATTGCAGAAATCAACTCAATTCCAACATGTGATATATAAACTAATGTGAAATACGAGGAAGAAGCCTACCTCGATCCAATCATTTGATGTCATTCCTCCGTTGAGCACTTTGACCCAAATCTTTACACCTGCAATAAGTTATCAACAAACAAGCAATGCAAGTACATAGTGACAATATATAAAATGAGTTAGCACATCAGATAGCACAATCCATTAATAAACATTACAAACATGCCCATGGATAATAATCATATATCTGTAATATATCGATAGGACGAGAAAGGAGTATTTCTATTAATAATTGATCAACAAAAGTATCAACATTATAGACTTCCATGTCGGTACGGTTCAAAAACAAGAAACCAAGTTCCTTCCAACTGGGTCTCCACCACTTCAATCCTCCACCAAAGGCAAACTCATAGCAAAGAGATAATGAGATCCTCTTAACAATAATGGAAGAGCTTGGGGGTTGAACACTGTGTTCAGACTTGAGGGACAAATGGATGCAGACTCAATATGAAGTAATTTTTCCAGAGTAACTTTGCTCTCGAAGTTGAATGCTTTCTTTCTCTTTTTCCATTTCTCGGAATTGTGCTCTTATAGCCTCTAGAATGCAACTGAAGGGTCAGGTCAGAATGTTTCTAGTATATGGAAGGCCAAAGATCAAAGATCTTTTGTGGTGACATGGAAACCCGACCTCATTTTGTATTTTCTAGCACAAATCCTGATATACGTGAGCTGTAGTGCAGCAGCAAGCGTATACACATCTTGCAAAGCAGTTAGGAAGTGTATATGTGGAAATATATATAATTTTGTCTCTGGATTTATCAAAAAGGGGGTTGATAAGTCTGCATAGGGGAATGGAAAAAGTCCCTCTTTGCAAGATAGCAATGGTGAGGAAAATCTTGCTATAACAATAGGCCCTGTTGACTTCCTTACCCACTACCCATGATGATTTCCTAGATTCATCATATTAGATGCTATTCTAGCTCCTCTACACATAACAACTTCTACTATTGGTCCTTCCTTGCATCTTTCTGTTGATATCAACTGCACAATGTTATTCAGATTCTGGTTTGGGTTTTCTCTGGCCTACCACTTCACAACTAGTTGGGGAAAATATTTGGTTGAGTGATCAAGTGCTCTGAAATATGTGCACATCATACACAGATTCTAGAAATCGTGGGCCAAGTGTCTAGTTTGATTAAAATTATAATAGATAATAATTCCTCGTCCTCCCCTACCAAAAGTCCCTCTACCTCGACCTTTACCAAAGTTTCCTCTATTTTCCTGATTGAAACCTCTCTGATTGTTATATTGTGCACCACCCCCCTTTGCGATGACATTCACTTCTTAGATCATGTACATATATGATGTGCACTCTCTTAGTAGGTCAAACATGTGACAATCCTTCTCTTCATGCCCTACCGACTTGAAAAAATTGCGAAGCAAGTTATTGGGTGTACTCTGATACTTCTGTAGTAATGGACACTCAGTGGGGTGATGGCCTCATTTCTTACATATCTCACAGTATCGTCCCCTTGGTAGTGGATTTTGTGCTCCAACTTCTAAGTAATGCACAAATGATGCAAATTTGTCTTTGTGATGGCCCTCCATCCTGCACCTGGTACAACAAAATTGTTCTCATTTCTCCCTTCCTTTGGTAAGCTTGGTCAGTTGAATTGTCAATGCAACCATCTTTATCTGAACTTGTGCCATTCCTCTAGTATCTCCTGCTGACGATGCCTCTAGTTTCATTGCGCTTTACAAACCCTTTGGCTGCAACATAATCCTATTTTGAATTAGGGGCCTACGAATGTGTGGTATAAGTCTTGCAATAAACCGTTCTTGTTGTTGTTGATCTAGAATTTGGAAAGTCAATCTCCCCATCATGTCCTTAAATCGTTGATCAAAATCCCATATTTACTTTGTTTGTACCTATTTGATCTCTTTCAGTTCGATAATGTACTGCAACTTTGACTTCGTCTTTTTGAACTCCTTTAGTAGTGCTTGATTTATCTCTACCAAAGTCCTATCATGTCATGTAGGTGTAATACTTTGTAAATTCATATACCATACTAGAACATAGACTCTAAATGTTGTCGCTAACTGTCCAATATCACAGCCTCATCCTGAATGTTCTTGGTAGCCCAAACTATTTCATAGATAAACAAGTTTTTTTTCGAATCCTCTGACCCCACTCCCTTGAATTTAGTAATTCTAAGGGTATTATATACTCTCCCCATGTTGGTTTTTGTAGTACCTACTCTTAGTGATGTTGGTGGAATCTAATTCTATTTTTTACTCTGTGCATTACTCCCACTATTCTGACAGCTACTACATTTTTTTCCTTGGCTAACTACAATGTCTTTCGACAAGTATTCAAATTTAATATCTAATTGTGGTGATGCACACGGGGTTGTGGATTCAACGCATGATCCTATCTGAGTAGGACCTACTGGATCTTCTATTACTGGACTAGACTAAAACTCCTCTTCTTCTCCTCCTATATAGGGTAGCTCTATGATTTAGAATTTCCTCTCTTCTAGATCACTATGTGGATCCTATCTCCTATCCCCAATATATTTCCTCTTGTACTTCCTTCCTCCATGCAACTCTCCAAACTCATACTCTTCCTCTGGTATACATCCTTCTTGCATCCTCAGTTCCTTCCTTCCTTTTTCATTGCTTCCTTCCTTGTCTCAGATGATGCTCTTGTCATCCTTTGGCTCCCCCTATGTGGGCAAATACCTTTTAGCTATCAGAATTCATTATCATCACGTGGTTTTCACATAACAACATATTTATCCATGTATTTAAAGACTTCAAGAACCTCTTGCACAAACCTTTGAAAAAGTATCTTTTTGCAACACTCTATGATTGAATGCAATCTACTTTAAATTATGTAACATATCCCACTATTACACTATCTAACCCAAAATAAATTTCTCGAGTAGTTGGGTTACTTACCGAATTCAACTGTCTTATCAATTCAAGAGTCCAATTCTTCGGTGCCTCAACACTAATTCTTCCTATTTTTTCTACTAACGTTTCTAGCTACTTGGTTAAAATTTTTGGAAATTTGTGAAAGAAAATTTCATGAAGATCCATGAACACATACCTTTGCATCCATTTCTTATCACTCATCTGCAGATTATGGTTTTCTTGTCATGCAAATTCCCATTCTTTTTTGGCTAACCAGTCCTTGATCTCCTTCTTAGTGTGCCTCACAGACATTGTCTTAATCACAATTTCTCGGTCCCAACAACAAAACCATTTGTTGGATTAACTGTGTTTTGCGCATGTGTTGTAAGACCCAAGGTTTGGTTTACCTATGACCAAAAAACCCACCAGACACTGGCCCTTTCAACATCACCTACTTGTGCAGATGAAGTCTCACCCAATGTATCTATTTGGACTACAAGAACCAAGATTCTATAGTAAGGGAAAGCGAGAAAGACGATTGATTCATTCTTTCTTGTTATATGTATGCAGGTGATTCAAATCTATTTAGTATTAGTTTCTATGATTCAGATTCCTTTTATTAGAATATTATCGATTAATACAGATGTCAAATTTTATTCACAGTCATAGTCATGAATATTGCACCCTAATCAATCATAAGCTAAGTCTAGTCTACGAAGCATAACAACATAATTTTTAAGTACGCATAGATAAGTAGATACAAGACACAATATCATCTATAAACTCTCTCTTTATCCATCTTTCAACTAACTATTACATTCACAATTATGGAATAGTCTTGTTCAACCTCTCTTCCCTCTCTCTCTCAACCCGTTACATAGTTATACCCAAAATCTAGGGCTTAAAACCCTATTCTATTATCCCAAAATAGTCCATTACAATGCATGGCTAACTTAGTTAACTAGTTGTTTAACTATTTTCTTCTACTTTTTTCTCTTCATGTATCTGGTATGTTATTCTATTTCCAGAATGTCGTGTTTTTATCCTTCTTTTGCACTTCATTCTCACACTCTATTTATTTATTCTTCTGTCTGTGCGATGTCTTCCTTCTGCGCACTTCTTTCCTTCTATGCCCTTTCTTCCTTCTGCACCCTTTCCTTATACTTAGGTTATTTCTCCCAATTTTGCATCCAAAAATTTCCTGTCCAACACTTCCTAAATCAAGGAGAGTGATTAGTAAATAAAGGATATAATCCCTTTCCATTTGTATTCTTGAACTGTTGTTGATCATAAGTAGTCATAAATTCACAAGGAATGTTCTTGGAGGTAGGTATAGAAAGTCTCCCTTGATATTTGGGTGGAAGCCCATTCGAGGAGACAAAATTCCTTGTGTTTAGGATCTTGGCTCCCTTGATTCCTACCGTTCAACCTGGTTGGTGGAACACATGTATTTTTCCAAAACAAATAGTGAAAAAATGTATATTGTAACATCCATGCTTCCCCCAGCTTGTAATTAATCATAAAATAGGATTACCATGCTAAGGCATGTGGACAGTGTAAATGTATTTTTGTTTGCGTTTCTAATAATTGATTGTGGGTGTGAAGCCTTGAAAGTACTAACAATGATATCACTAGAAGAAAGAATATGAAAACTATAAGAGAGGGCTCATTATATCAAATAACCCCAAATTTTCCTTGTTGAGGGTGATAAATATCCTTCAGATCCCAAGGAGAGAAACCAATCAGTGAAGAAAGCACCAGTGGCTGAATTATCAACCACTCCCATGAATGGAAGCATGGTATGACTGCAAAATGTAATCCAAAAGTACCATTGGGTATGATAGACCAAGTTGACCCAAGTTCCCTTTTGACAGAAGGAACATGATGGGTCGAGAACCATCCTGGGGAAAATATATAAGAAAATTGGTAAGGATTATGTGGGAGCTCTCCAACAGATGAGGAATAGAAGGCTACGAGATTGATGCTGAGTGAGCATATGATAAGCCTCGCCTAGGGCCATAATAGAGAAGGAAATCTCTAAAATTTTGTAGAGAACAGAACCCGAGCGGAAGTTGAAACAGAGAAATAATCCTTGAGAACTGCGAGAGTTCCTTGGTGATATCATGGCTTGGAATGGGGGTGGCTAGAGTGATAAGAATGAATTCCTCTGAGCCTATGGTTGGGTGGAAGGACTAACACCCACAGTCAGTTAGTTGGCTACCACCTGTATTAGATAAGTAATCGCATATCTTGTGTATTTAAGCGGTACTGTGAATTCAAGTTGGATATCCTATGAATGTTGCAGGGATGGATATGCTTGCTTAATGATTTACACTGTACCTTTTTTGTGTCTTCTTGATTGTATAATTAGGAAAGTAGGAAATTGTATGAATTGGATGTGTTTTTATACTCATAAATGCTTGCGTCATGTGGTGGCTTAAGCCAGAGCCACGAACTATGAGTTCGTCGAATGTGGGCATAGTTTCATGTATGCATGTCGACCATCCTACTCGTTCCGAGTCCCTTGGAGGACAGAGTTTGTTAAGTTCAGGAGAGGTAGTGAAGATATGCACAGGCTCTCTACAAGGCAATCAGAGACCGAGAACCACTTAAGTTCTAGACTTGATGAAGGAGTGCAAGAGTTGTGCAGAAGACCCTTCTAAGTGTTAACTTCAGGAGAAAGAGCGCAATGCTCCTAAATCCTTCATAAATGACAAAGCTTAGGAAGGATAGCGAGATTAAAGTATCGAAAGGGAATATCCTTTCATTTGAATGATGAACAGATGAGACGTTTTGGGAGGATCCAAGGTCTTTCACGATTGCTATATTAGAAGAAGGAGTGCAGGCATTAATGCCTCGACTCCTTTAGTCTTCACAAGATCGACGAATGTTGGTAATCATCATGAAGGGGATCGATGCTATGAAACATGAAGTCACAAT
>JASDQU010503134.1:8360-26076 GCA_032191745.1 Picea mariana
AAGGGGTAGGGAATGTTAGGGAACTAACCCCCCTAACCCCTCACATAGCTAGAATAATATAATTCCATGTAATAAAGGATAATATTAATAATTCCTAGAAATAAGGAAGAATAAGTCAAATGTAATAAGACCTAATATAAGTTTTTGCTTCTAGAAGGATCTTCCTCTAGATTGTTCTTTTGGATAGATAGAGTATAAATAGAAGTAGAGGCTATGAGAAATATTGTCTTGGATATTATTGTAATATATATCTGATCTACTGGAGGTTTCCCCCATGAAGATGAAAGTGAACATTGCTATTAGTAATCAAAGTCCTCTTTCTGGTGTTATTCTGGTATTATTCTGGTATTTTTCTGATTATATCATTGCTACTCTTCCATTTCTAGTTAAAATATTTATGTTCTGCATACTATTTTATATCTGGAATACTACATGGGAGTAAGTTTGTTGTTTATTGGGGGTAAATGTGTCTTTCCAATAATTGACAATTCCAAGTGATGTGTATACGAGTAACAATACTCAGTATCATGGAAGTCCTGGAAAACGTGACACCAATCCATTTCAACGACATTATTTTTGGGAGGGGGACTACGATTAAGAGGATACCTTGACCGCAAAGGAGAAGTAAACTGAAAGTCATTTACTTTTATATTTAGGGAAAGGATTTGATTGTTCATGTTCATTAATAATTTTAGTGTTTTAGAACTGTCCCTTTCTTCCATCCTTGAAGTTTGGGAAAATAGGGGCTAAAATTGAGAACCTTAATTTCTAAGTACTTAATTCCTAGGCCTCTCATTAAAAATGGGTTGTGCCATAGGTGAGAGAATCATACTATATTCCTCCATGTTTCTTTGAATTTATAGGGCTATTTCCTTGGTTGTATCTGAAGTGCATATTGATTTGTCTTTCAATGTGTACTTTACATTTGGATTCATAGCAGTCATGTAGTAGTAGAGTAAATTGTTCCTAGATGGTTTGGAAGAAGTCAATATTCCTTTCAAGGTGGAGGTAAAGTGTTGATTAAAATTATGAATTGGTTCTTCCTCATGGATGGAGATGGTTTTTAAATCCCTAAGTAGGGAAGCCACACCATCTGCTCCTTGGAAATGTTTCTTGAACTCTTGGACCATAGTTTCCCAATATGGGATACTATCATTAGGGAGTAAGTGATACCATCTTGTTGCTTCCCCCTCAAAGGTCCTTACAAAACTTCTAATGATGACATCAGGGATTATTATGTCCATAAGTGATAACATAAAATAGAAGTTTTGTATATGTTACTAGAAATTCAATGGAACAAAATCAATTGATTTAGGAAGACAGTTTTGGGAATCCATGGGAATTTCATGTAGGGGTTGATCCAACCTCGAAGGAGTCCTAGGCTTCCAAGTCATTTTCATCGAAACAAATGTGGGAGGGACAACAACAGTTGTTGAAACAATTAAGGGGACAACTTGAGGGCTGGTAATTGTTGATTGATTGAGTGATGTGTGTTTTAGTATGGTGTTTTGAATAGAAGAAGAGGAAGAGGGTGAATTATCTTTTACAATAGGTCTAATGAGTTTCTATGGTTTCCCATATGTTTTCTCTTACTTGTTTTATTTTGAAAACTTTGGCTTCTTGTAATCCTAGGAGAAACTATTTCCCTAGTCTTAGGATGTTTCTTCCCTACCAGATTGCAGGGGGATCAAGTAAGTATTTTGATTACAAGAGAGGTATCACACCAATAATCCTACTCTTTCTAAAAAGTTGTAAGAGAAAACCAACTTAAACAAAATTAATTTTTAGTTCTTCTCCAAGTTAAGGTAAGGTATGACAGTTGATAATTGATCACAAGAGTTTGAATTAGTAGGATCAGATATTGACAAGGTAAGAGAAAAGGAGAAATCGATGGTATTTATGTCTCCCTATTTAAATGAAATTGCAAGGGAAATGAACTATACCAAATACCAATGAAATCCAATGAATCCCCTAATCACCTTGTCACAAAATTATATCAAAAGTTTGGGGAAAAGACACTAAATAATTTGGGTTCGATGCACAATATGATTTTTGGATATATGAAAAACAAAAGTGATTTGTAGGTCCTCAGTGGATTTTCCAAAAAAGGGACATGTTATAAGAAAACAAATATCCTTTGGGAGTGATCTCACTTATCCAACTATGAATCTAGTTACAACCTCTTTGATAGCTTGGCATGAAGCAAAGACTACCCACACCTGAGATGGTCTTGTTTATAAGGTGGTGAAAAGGGGAAGAAGGAGAGGTGAGGTACTTGAATAGAATACCTCTTAGGACCACCCAACCTGGGTATTTTCCTTCCTTAGCTTCTTGGGTGGCCAAAATGGCCTGGGAGTTTATTTTTATAGACAAGGGGGTCAAAAGAGCTTGATAATGTTTACACAAACAAATTAATAAAATAAAATAACAAGGTGTTGGCTCCCTTATGACCTTCAAAAAAGGTTTGAAATTGGTTCTCGGGATAAATAGAGGTTTTGAAAATTTTTGTAGTAAATGACTTCTGCAAAAATATTGAAAAATACGAGTTAAAATGCATTTAATAAGCTACAACCATGTATTTTAAGGTGGTTGTGAGTGATGAAAAACAAGTTGTTAAGGACTCGCAATGCATGGGAACAAGCTCAGAACGACTCGACATTACCCTGGAATGCCCGAAAAGTGGTCCTGAGACTTTTCAAAGACTAAAAAAGGGGGTTGAAGTTGAAATTACAACCCTTTAGTAAGTTGCACCAACTATGGAAAAATGATGTAATTGGTTGTAAATTAATACTATCCAATGTTTTGGGTGGACTTATGAAAGGTAAAGACTTTAAACATGTATTAATTGTGAGTTTTAAGTTGATTAATAACATGCAGTGGTTACCATACAATTTTAAAGGTCCTCTTGATCAGGGGAAAACCTATTATCCTGCAACTATTCCACTTATTATAAAATGAGTGAGCTTATGTATACCACTTGGTTAGAACGAAGAGTGCCCCATGTAGTTCAAAGGAGGGATTAGAGTCTTCTTGTCACTAGCGCTTTCGATCTATTAAATTCACTTAGATGGAATAAGGATACATGCACAAAGGAAGAGGATCGGGGATCCCCCACCCAAGGGAGTTTTAGTTCAGATTACACAAGCAGAGTAGTATTCCAACCAAGCTAAGCTATTCAACTTTTTGACCATGTGATTTACAAGATGAAAAAAAAGATCACTCAATTAATACCGACTACACAAATTCTAAGGAACTTCTGATGAGTATTCCTTGGCTTTGAATCCTAGTGTTCTAGAAATTGAATTTGCATAAATTGAAAAGACCAAGCCATCCACGTGGCGAGATCACATCTTGTTTTCAAAAACATGTCTCTTGGTCAACAAAATTTGAGATATAACTAAATTTAGATATAATATAAGTATATATAGAAACATAGCAGCTATATAATAAATTTTATGGTTTTTGTTTCATCAGGTAGACCCCTGCCTTTTTTTTTCAAGTGTTTTACATATTTTGATGTTTTTATTTTCTAATTTTTTGAATGGCCCTTTTAAGGAAGTAGTCTGTAAGTTAGAAAAATAGAAAATAAAAAAAACAAATGAATACCAATTCTCCCTCCCCACTAAACTTACCATTAAGCACAATGTTGATTTTTGTAGCTTTAAGAGGTATTCCCAAAAGAGGCCAAGGTTTCAGGCATGTAGGAATATTCGTTGGAAATAGATTATCCTTTTAGTTTGGTGAAAACCCCCTTGGATTTGAGTGGGTGCTTCATGGGTTTGGTGATGGGATTTCTGGGCTTGCATTGGGGCTTCACACCCACAAGGAAATCCTAATTTGATGTTGAATTGTGGAGGGGATTCTATGGTGATCCCCAAGAATTGTATATAAATGAGAGAGGTCATTGTGACATCTCACTTGTATCATAATATAAAAATGAAGTTAGCATAAGTGAGATTGCACTTGTGCTAGAAATTTTGGGGATTTCAGCAAAGGGAAATTTTTCTAGGGTGGAAAATCTATCATAGGGTTGAGGACTCTCTATCTCTTGTTCTTGGTAGGGAAAAGCACACCGCACATGTGCGAGAGAGAGGAAACCACATAAGGAAGATATTTTTCAAAGTGGAGCAATTTGTATGAAGTGACCGTACAAATTTCCACATGTACATGGGTTGTAGTGGGAACAATCATGTACGCACACAAGTTGTTATAAGAATTGTCGTGTACATCCATACAATCTCTTATGGGCAGGGGAAGCTCTGTACAATATGGCATATGGTAACCTTGGCAGTTTGTAAAGGTGGTCTACAACCTATTTTTGGGAAGAGGAGATTTCCAAAATATTGTTGAGGTTTGATTTTTCTTGTTTGCATATTGGAGGACAAGGTTGTCCTTAGATTTGGTGACCTTGGGAGGACTGGTTTTGGTCCTCAAATTTGGATATTGGGATAAAGATATAGAACATAAATATTTTTTCTTTTGTGTATTGATGATTCATCTCTAATGTTATTATTTTTTTTCCATTGCATATTTTTTTAGTCAATAGTTTCAGTTTAAAGTTGTTCAGTGATAGTTAGATCACTAGGAAGCAATTTTCAGATATGAAATTAGTCACATTGAGTTACATGTGAAAATTGACATGGTATCAGAGATTTGGATTTGAAGAGAAGGTGATCATCTTGATATTCTTTGTTAGATACAACACTGGAAGAGAGTTGTACTTGTTCTTGTTCCTTTTACAGGAAATTAAATATGGTGAATACATTGAATCTTGAGGATAGGTTGAAAGGGGAAACCAACTTATAGGCTTGGAAGGAAGCAATTCTCCTTCTACTGGAAGAGAATGATATCAAGGAGTATGTTGAGGATGTGGTTCCTAGATCGACTAATTCAATATATTTGAAATTTCACAAGAAGAAGGAAGTGAATGCCAAGTGGGTATTGCTAAACTCCATGAAGGACCACTTTATTCCTCACATTATCGAGAAAGAAACTACCAAGGATACGTATCATTCTTTGGTGGGTCTTTATCAAAAAATGAATACTGGCATGATGGTGCACTTGAAGCATCAACTTCAGATTGTCAGGACTAGTGAAGAAACAATTGTTAGTTATCTTATGAATATTACTCAAATCCAAGATCATCTCATAGATTTTGGTGAGATGATGTAGGATGTTCAGTTGGTGAATGTAGCATTGAGAGGTATTCCAAGGTCCTAGGAACCATTTTTGCAAGGGATCTATGGAAGAGACAATTTTATAGACTTTGATAGATTATGGACTCATTGCTCCAGGAACAGACCCAATTAGCACCCATGGATGATATGGATGGTGTGGTGAATATTAGAAATGATGAGAACAAGGCCCTTGAATCCTTCACTAGAAAGGGTAGAAGGGGTTCTCCAGAAATAAGAGGTCTATCAGGGAGAAGGGATTCTCTAGAGAGAGAGGAATCTCCAGAGCCAAGAGAGAAGAAGGATCTTAGTAAGATCAAATGTTATGAGTGCCATGACTTTGGTCATTATTCTTCATAGTGTCCACACTGGAATGGAAGAGGAAGAAGGTAGCAATCATTAAAAACCAAGGTTGATGAGGTTGAATACAAGCTCCATAGGGAGATATTGATGGTCTTCGACCTTTCATGTATTGTCTCTAGCAGGGAGAGATGATTGGCGGATAGAGAATCATATTTCCATATGACAGGTGCTAGGTATCTATTTGACACGGGAACCAAGCATTCAGTACGAGGATCTGGTACTATATCATTTTGATTGGAGTAAGGAGAGATATTGAAGATGTCAAATGTGTTGTGGGTGCTAGAAATCATGAGGAGTGTTTGCTCAGTCTGGAAGATTGAGAGGAAGGGATATCATGTATTGCTTCAAGATGGAAATTTAATGCGTGTTCCCATATGGTCTATCTTTATAATATTACTGGTTCATTGAGTTAGGGAGGGAAACCTATATAGGTTGAGGGGCCAACCTATGTGTGTTGTGACTAGAAGGAGTAGGGAGACAGATGATGAGGAGCAATTGGCTCCATGATTGATGAGGTAGGTGACCTCACTACTAGTACAAGATCAGAGAGAGCCAAATTTCATAGAATTCATCCCTCAACATTCAGGAGGGAGGAGAAACCTCCCGGGAATGTGTAGAGGAAAATGGAAAAAGAGAAGATGGCCCCAGGGGATGTAAATACCCAAAGGGAGTCAAGTTTCAGGAGGATCATGCGCTCTCAGAGTGAGCCTAATCTCAGGGAGAGTCATTTGGATTCGAGGGAGAGATGGTCATATAGAGGGAGTTCCCCCTCAGTTTCAGTTGGGAGAGAGACATCTACCAGGGCTGATAGACATGTGTCATAGGTGGAGGAGGCCAGATTGGATCTTTAGAGGTAGGAGGATTCTAGGGAATATGAGACATCCACAGAGGATCTAGTATTTCAATAGGTTATGTTATTGTGACAGAGGAGTCCAGATAGGAGCCTCATAGGTAGGAAGCTTCTAGGGCATGTGAGACATGTATGGAATATCCATGTGTTTTAGAAGGATGTTTTATAGTGATGGAGGATGCAATCAGTCAAAAATGTTTTCCCTAAGTGATTGAGGATGTGGAAAATTAGACATATTTTTCCTTAGTGACAGAGGATGCAACCAGTCACATAAATTTTTCTTTAGTGATTGAGGATGCAACTAGATAGAAAAATTTGAAAAAAAGAAGATGTGATGGTTGGGATGCTAATATAGTAACAAATATAGATACACTTGAAGCATGCAAGGAAGAGGATTGGAGTACATATGAGGAAGTAATCCACCTTGTATTTTTTAGAGATATGCTTTGATTACTAAAGGTACATCCAATTGATGGTGGATGGGATACCTCCCTCACTAAGAGGGAGCATTTATTTTTGTAGCTCTGGGAGGTATTCCCACAAGAGGCCAAGGTGTCATGCATGCAGTAATATTAGTTGGCATCATATTAGACTTCCAGTTTGGTGAAAAAACCTTGGATTTGAGTGCGGGATTCATGGTTTTGGTGATGGGATTTGAAGGCTTGTGTTGGGGCTTCACACCCACAGGTAAATCTTAATTTGAAGTTGACTTGTGGAGGGGATTATATGGTGACCCACAAGGATTTTATGTAAAGGAGAGAAGTCATTGTGACATCTCATTTGTATCATAATATAATAATGGAGTTAGCATAAGTGATTTTCCACTTATACTAGGAATCTTGCTGATTTCAACAAAGGGAAATTCTGATAGGGTGGGAAATATGGCCTGGGTTTAAGGACTATCTATCTTATTTTCTTGGTAGGGAAAATCACATTGCACGTGAGAGAGAGAGAGGAAACCATAGAAGTAATATATTGTCTGAAGTGGAGAGATTTATATGAAGCGTCTCTACAGTTTTTTTCATGTATGCGGGTTGAAATGGGAACAATCGTGTACATACACAGGTTTCTATAGGAACAATCATGTGCATCCATACAATATCTTCTAGGTATGGGTAGGTCCATACAAATTGATGTCTGGTGACCTTAGCAGTTTGTGCAAGTGGTCTGCAGTAGATTTATGGGTAGAGGAGATTTCCAAAATATTGTTGAGGTTTGGTTTTTATTATTTCTATATTGGAGGACAAGGTTGTCCTCAGATTTGGTGACCTTGAGAGGACTATTTTTGGTCCTCAGATTTGGAGAATTGGATAAAGTTACATAACATAAATATTGTGTCTCTTGTGTATTGATGATTCTTCTCTGATCTTTTTCTTTCTGCTGCATATGTTTTCAGTCAACAATTTCAGTGTAAAGTTGTTCAATGATAGTTAGATCACTAGGACCCAATTTTTAGATATGAAATTAGTCACATAGAGTTGCATGTGATTATAGTATCTAGATAATATTTTTTATGGTTTTTGTTTCATGGGGTAGAACCTTGCCTTTTGTTTTCAAGTGTTTTACATATTTTGATGTTTTTGTTTTCTAATTTTTTGAATAGCCCCTTAGGGAAGCAACCTGTAAGTTACAAAAAGAGAAAATCAACAATACAAATGGATACTAGTTCACCCTCCCTACTAAACTTAACATTAGCCACAGTAGGTATGATGCAAGGTAAATCCATCCATCCCCCAATTAGAGGGTTATGAGCCTTTTTTCCTTCATCTTAGGTGGTGTGGTACTTGAATAAATTCAATAAAGATCAAAGTAAACACCTATGTTATTCAACCCAAAGGAAGGGGGATGAAGCTCTTTGCAGGCCACATATCCTCCATGTCCAAGAGAGCCTCAATTGTTTTGTTGATTTAAGAAAGGAAAATTGTCTAATACAAATTAAATAAATGAAAATGTACAAAAAAAAAAATGGATTTTTATGAACAAGAAATTAAATGAAAAGAAAAAATTTTCTTTACATAAGCATGGTAAAATAACAATGGAACATGTGCAACATTTATGAAACTGAGTGAAGTGAAAACATGTATAAATTTGAGTGTGGGGGAAGGATTTTACAAGTTTTTTGGTGTTTTTTTGTATGCTTCCCTACTGGCCCCTTTGCCTCAGATAGGTCATTTAGTGATTTTGAACTGCTTAGGTGAAGTACAATGAGCAACCGATTAAATCTTTGTAGGTAAGCAATGGAATTTTAGTATTTTTTAATAATAGAACAAAATTAAAGAGAATAGAAAACTATAAATTACAACGATAAAATATCCAACTAATATGGTTGTCCTGAAAGGGTAAACTAACCAAAATGGTCAATTTTTCTATTTGTGACAACAATATCATAGGGCATAAAATCAAGGCTAAAATAATAAGGAAAGCAAAAAGAAATACACAGATGTAACCAACAAAGAAAAGATGGGTTGAGGGTTGTCCAAAGGGACCCTAGACCTCTTGACCAATAAATATGGTTGAATATGTCTAGTTCCTTCATGAAATATGCACAAAATCACTTTAAAAAAGTCAAAGACAACAATTAGTAAGTGAAATCCAACAAGGCAAACTGAAGGAAGAAACAAGAAATACCTATCTAACCAATCCCTCCCAAATATAGATAACATAAGAATTATTTATTGTTTCCCCTCAACCCTTAACTAGCAAGAAAACAAGTCCAACAAATGAATGGAGAACAAGTACAAACAAACACTTAGAAATCTTGGATAAAAATTACCAGAGCTTTTATGCTATATTCATCAAGTCCACCTTTCGACAAAATACTTCCCCTTTTTTATAAGAGAGAGGAGAAGGCTAGGGTTAGATCACAAGACACTTGTCACTTTTAGAAAAGTGACAAGTGGACCAACCCTAAAGTGTTTTTTCCTTTTTCCAAAAGGAAATCAAATTGGATTTGATTTGATACTTTAATTATAATATTTTTAATCCAAAAAGTAAATCATTTACTAACATAAAATTTTACAAAAATCCATTTATGTAAAATGACAAAAATAGGTGCAACCTCATCAACTACCTTGGGATTTTTCCCATCCCAATGGGATATTGATTGTTGGACATGTTTTTAAGCTATTTTTTAGTGAATTTGGGATGTCTAAATGGCCATAAATTACTATGAAATTCAATGGGGTGAATACCCAAGTCTTGGGGAAAAGTTAGTCTTCTTTGGAGGGCAGGGGGCCTTGAGTTTGGTCATTGAAAATAAGGAAGTGACTGCTATTTGAGAACTTTTTAGAACTATCAGTCACAATAAGGAAGTGCGAGTACTGGGAGGATATTGAAATCCCTTGGTAGGTTGCAACCAAGACTGTTAGGTTTAATGGCTGGTAACATGGGAGGTTCGATTGCTCGATGCCCAGAACTATGGGGTAAGGAAGATGAATATGTTGAGAAGAATTGGTTCTTATGTGAAGCAATCTAGAGGTCCAGAGGGACTCTGGATGAAAATAAACTGGTTAAATTTCATACTACTTTGAGAGGTCGTGATCTGAAATGATACATGAAGGCCATTGAGCCAGGAGTACTAGGAGTGCAAAGGTCAAGAGTTCACACTTAACCAGGTATGAACAAAGTTCATTCCGGAGTTTAAGATACCTCAGTCAGAACAACAAGCTCTATCTGAGTTGCATGAAATTCAACAAAGGGAAGGTGAATTGGCTTGGGAATACAACCATAAGTTTAAATATTCTATAGGGAGGCTAGTGCATCCAATTCATGAGGAACATCAAAGAGAATGGTATATACAAGGATTTCTAGCTCTAACATAGATTTATTTAATGCAACAGTGGATAGCCACGTTGACAGATGCCTTGGAACAATCAATGATGAATAAATCCATGGAAGGATATCCGGGGAGCCTGAGAGTGACCAAACCCCCAACAGATGCAAATTTGGCACAAATACAAGAGAAAATATCAACTCTTACAGATAATATTAAATAATTGATGATACCCAGACCAAAACAACCACAAGTATGGTGTATCAGATGTTACACAAAAGGACATCTGGTGGATGAATGTCTACGAATGAGGGTAATGGGATCTCCTCATAATCTGATGGGACCCTCAACAGGACCCACGGGAGGATTTTCACAAGTATCTGTGAATTTACCATTCCATACCCCAACCCCATATCATGATTTTCCAGGTAATCAAGAAATGCCATCAGTTAATTATTGCGATATTTTCCGAATCCATGGGAATGGGCCAAGATTGTGACCCATTATTCAGAAGTATTCAACAGTACTGAATACTGTGCATTGTGAGTTTTGTGCATCTACCACACATGATACTAATTAGTGTAGAGTGTTGGACACACTTGCGGATAGACTAGATCGAACATCATTCATGGTGAATGAAACCCCTCAAGGAACAGGAAGACGTCGTGGAGGTGGATCTGGAGGAGACTTTAGAGGAGGAAGAACCAGGGGAAGAGGACCAAGTATATGCTACAATTGTGATGAGAAAGGTCCCATGGCTAGATATTGTCCTCATCTGAGACGGCCATGTTGTTCTCACTATAGAACCAATGGAAAGGCAACTGAAGACTTCCTAGAATTGATTGCAAAATGGGAAGACCAAGTACACCAATGAGGAACTAATATCATCAGTTTAGAGATAAAGAGGTTTATTAGAGGAAAATTTTCCAACCTTAATATCGTCACTCAAGGAGGAGAAAATATTGGCATAGATGCCAATAATTTACCTCAGATCCAAAAAGCAGCACCTAAGGAGGACAGGTATGATCCACTGAAACATAAGCTATTATTTAAAAAATCCATAGAAGTATTTCAAAATATCCCTGGCCCTAAGATGAAAGAGAAAACCCCTCATATTATTATTTACCCCAAGATTACGCAAGTCCCTGCTTCACCCCCTGCACCCAGAAACCATGTAGTCACAATGAGACAACCTGAGCAACCACAAAATATATTTGATTATTGGTTTCAGTTATTTTCTTATATTCTTGGGAATGACCAATTGACAAAAAAGTTGCGCAACACACTGCACCTATTTCTAGGGAATGAAGAATCTCCAGAAACTAGAATAAGGACTAATATTCATGAGAAGAATACTCAGAGAGTGCAAAGAAGGAAAGTATAAACTAGAAAAGATTTTAGATTAGTAGCCCAGCTAGATGAGTTTGATATTAAGGATATCATGTTAGATCTAGGATCTGATGTTAATATACTGCCTAAAAAGAGTTGGGAAACCTTAGGAAAACCCCAGTTGATATATTCCCCAATCCAACTAAGAATGGCCAATAAATATTGTATTTTTCCAATAGGAAGACTGGAGAATGTGGAAATAGATGTTGCGAGAGTGAAGACTGTAGCTGATTTTGATGTGATCAAAATTATGGGGGATAAGGACCATTATCCTGCACTATTTGGTATTGATTGGGATTATGAAAACTATGCGGTGATTGACCTAAATAAATACACTATGACATTTGAGGCAGAGAGAATAAAAGCAGTTCAACCCTTGGATCTCTATGTAGGCCCTCAATATATATAGCCAACGGACAACAATATGGAGGGAGAAGACTTGGATCAGTTGTACATGGTAACAACATGAATGATAGAAGATCACATAAATCCTAATTATGATGGATCAGTAAGTTGGAGGAGCATACAATCAACGGGTGAAGATTCATAATTGGCATTTGACCATTGGAAGCAAGTTTCAAATGAAATATTTTCAAGAAGATGCACAACTATTAGGGCAAGTATATGGGTTGGAAACAAGGTCATAGAACACCCAATATATTATGGTACCTCAGGACTTGAAATTTTTATGGTCAGTATGGAAGAAAATATAGTGGAGATGTTGGATTTATCCCTCCAAGACACCCCTACCAGATGGTGGGTTAATCACAAAGCCTTAGTCATAATTTGGGAAGATGTGTGTTAGCACTCTGTAAATTTTTTCGGCTGATAAAAAAATGGAAAAGGTAACCTACAAACCAAATTTAGAGCTAGGTACTAGCCTGGTTAGCTCAGAGAGGGCTCTCTCATGTCACTTGGTGTTTCTTTGACAATCAATGGTTAGGTTTTGTTGTTTTGGGGGGGGGTTTATAAGTTTTCTGGCAAGGAAGGGGAGGGGCACTCAAGGATATGGAGTCGAATTTATGAAAATGAATAGAAACACTAACTGGTTAGTAAAACTCTTCAGAGGATAAAGGCTAAATGAGGTGATTAATCTGAGTTATAAATTGTAATTTGCAGAGTGTAAGAAGAAAGGGGAAAACAAATAATTGCATCAGAGTATTAATGAAATTAATTCTGAATTAGTTAGGAAGAAACTTAACACAATTTAAATTTCTTAAGCCAACAACATCATAAGATGAATTTTGGGCCTTTAAACTATCCAATTTAAATAGAAGGCGGTGCAAATGGAATCAAAAAAATGGGAAATACATACAAAGAGAGAAGACAAAACTTATATCACCACCACTAGAATCTTTTCATGGAGACTTCAAAGACTTGTGCATATGTATTCTATTCAGTTTCAGAAAATGACATTCAAGTTAAAACAACTAAATCATGCCCTTACACTTCTGCCAACCCTTAATACATTTTGGAACTCCTAATATTTATACAATTTTGAGTTCCTTTGGTTTAAAACCGATTACAATTCTTGAAATGAAACGTTTCAATTTCTGAAATTGATTACAATAATTACAAATGATAGTTTTCGGTATTGGAACCAATTACAGTGATTAACAAGAAAATGTTTGATAATCTGGCTTCTAAATCCTCTGACGCTTCAACTCCTTTCTTTGTCACTTGTTCTTCTCTGGTCTTCTTCATGATCTTCCATCTTTAGTGAAACCTGGACATAATTTACTGACTCATGAAAAAATGCAGTTTGTCATACTATATCCTTCCATTGCAAGTCGGAAGTGATATCATAATCCATCATTTCTTTAATTAGGATATCCAAGTCAATGCAAGAGGCATATGTCATGACTAGTATTCCCACTTTCACTTCTTTGAATTGATTCGGAATCTCAAAATCTATAATCAGATGTTCAACCAGGGTTGCTCCTTTTAGGTTTTCCTACAGGGCTTCAAACATGGAGTGGTCCATTCGGCACTGAGTGAGGCGAGCGTTATATTCTTATTGATCATATAATTTTCCTTTTCCATCCCAAAATGGTGGGAGGCCTTTAATAAACAATTCTTCAAACAAATCCTTGAATTCTTGAACACTTTGCTCCATCTGTGTTGCCTTTGTTTGGATTGATTTCAACAAGTTATGTTTAGTAATAAAACTCTTGGCCTAGATGATCAATTTAGTTATATCTTTTAATCCAATGGTCTGAAGTTCTACAATAGGGATGGATTTGAGCAGGTTTATGGCATTTTCGGCCCACTCTGATGGTTTCTTTGCTAAATTCTCATTTACAATAGTGCACCTACTTCTGGCTTTGATGGAAATGTTGTCTTTATCATTGATTAAATTCAAATACACTCTGAACTTGGAAATTTCGGTAGCTATAGAATCCTAGATGATGTGCTTGGATCCCTGCAATCATCTTTTTCCCCTTAATCTTATTTTCATCTTTTCTATCCTTTCCTATAAGGCTTGATTTTCCTTTTGAAATTGAGCCATTTTTTCATCTTTTGTTTTCATTTCCCGCTTCAATTTTTGTATGCTTCCTTTTAGCCCTTTAATTTCTCCTTCTTTCAGTATAACTTGTGACATAGCCTGGACAAACCCTTCAGTGTTTGGCCCTTCTTCTATAGTATAACATACAACTATATCTCTGTTCAACAACTCTGTTTTCTCTTGTGACCATTTCACTTTTTCTTTCTCTAGTTGCAACACTTTAGCTTTGTATTCCAATGCCTCTTGATGAAATTATTCCTTATCTTGTTCTAGAGAAACCAGTTTTGTTGCTTGTGGATGCTCTGTGGCATACATTTTTAGTTTCTTCTTCAAGATCTGAATTAATTTGTCTTTTTCAGACAATGAGGTTTTCACCCCTTAGGGACCTTCAGATTCCAATATTTTGACCTGATTCTGCCATGATCTGCTAGATGCATTTTCCTGCCTTAACTGTTCTTCCCATTTCATCATATGGGATGACAGTTTTGAGTTCTTCAAGCTTAAAATTAAGTATAACATGTCACTCATATGTATATGGAATTTGACCTTGTCTAGAGAAATGATGTTTTCATACCTTATCTTGATATTAGACACTTTGTCTTCATCTACAACTGCTATATTAAATGTCCTCTTCTCAATATCTCTCATTGTGAACAAAACAGATTTATACTAGGAAATTTTTTCTACCTCGGGGATTAAATCCCTCATCTCACTCAGAGAAATATTTCACTTCTCAAAATATTTTTTTGCCAAATCTTCTTTAGATTGATAAGCTGCCCTAGATGTCTTATCAAAGATGTGTTTTTTGTTGCTAAAGGTTCTTGAGATTCCTTCACTTTGGAGCTTTCTTTCCTTTTCAACTTATACAGTGTTAGTGCCACTCTCCACCATATACATATTTACTTGTTCTTTGTGCTCTTCCTCCTCCAAATTTAAAATCTCTGGAGACTGTGTAATATTTATATTCTTAGGAGCAGTTTGTTGATCACTGGTGCCCATGGCCTTTGAACTGCTTCTCTTGATGTAAACACTTACCTTGGGGACTTTGATTATCATTCTCTGAGGAGCTTGTTATGTTTGGATCTGTTTAAAAGTTTCCTCTACTTGTTGCATTTTAGTTGGTTGTAAGACTGCTTCCATATCAACACATACTTCTAAGTTTTCCGATTTATCAAAACCCTCAACATGTTCATTCTCATAAGGGGCTTGTTTGTTCATCAATCTTCTCTTGGATATGATTTGGTGTGGGTCACATATTCTCCCCTATAGATGTGCAAAACCAAACTCTTTGATATTTGCTTGAATATGAGATAAACAAGATCTGGCTTTGACAATAAAAGGGTCAATGATAAAAGGGAACTTGAGGTTGGAAGCTTTGTTCAATTTTAGGAAATGCTCTATCTCAGATATAGTTCTATGCCTAATGAATTCAAGGGAAAAGTCTTTGGGGGTCAAAAAAATAGGCAGTAGATAGGGGGATTCATGAACACCATAAACCCAGATCACTGTTGAATGCATGAATAGTACCCATTCCCCCACTTTGTTTTTCTGGATTTGGCTGTAGATAGCTCCTCATGTCATCCAGAACTCTAGTTAAGCTAGTGTTGAATATTAAACTATAAACCCTGGACATGACTTTGTTGATGACAATGAGAAATGTAATCCTTTTACCTTCAGTTGATATGAATGTGTCTTCAGGAAATTCTCTCATATTGGTCTCTATGAAAATCTTCAATGGATAGGTGTAGTATCTGAAATGCCTTAGAGAACTGAAATTTACCAGCTACTTATGGATATTATCAGCTATGAATCGATCAAAATTGATACAGACTGACAGCCCATATTTTGATACAGACTGACATAAAAATGGTCAATAGGAAACCGAGCATGACTTCGACTACATATTTTTCATTATCCAGACCTAAAACTTGACTCAAAAGGGAACAGACCCATTGGACTTCAATAACCATTATACCCACATTCATTGGAAAAGAGAGACTCTTTGAAAAATGTTTCATTTTGACAATTGTTTGCAAGAACAAATCTTTGACTTATGATGGACATTCTCTATATAACCTAATTAACTTTTATTCATTGAAAAGTTTCGACACTGCAGAGAAAGACTCTAGTATACTCAAGGCATCTCAAATTGACATACTCTCTACCCTACACATGACCTGAGAACCTTGTTTATTCACGACGACCTTTTCTTCATGAGAATAATGTTCGACGCACCAACCTATAAATTCGGGAAAGGGAAAGTGACTTCTACAACATACAGGACTATGGAGGCCTGGACGACTTCAAGGAATGGTATACACCTTCGTACATTATCAGACAAGTTGCTTCTGGACATAGAGATAGGTGAAATGGTGATTTCGGTGTTGAAACGTATGGATCTCAATCAATTAGGTCTTCTTCATTCGACATAGGGTCTTTATCTATCACTGAGTTTATGATATGGTCCATGGAGGCAATGAAAAATACCTGGATATGAGTGGAAATGACGTGAACTTGGTGTCTTGTTGAGCTGCAGTCAAACGAGGGTGGTCGCGCCAACTTTCAAACATTCAAGTATTTTGAAAAATAATAAAATAAATAACAAATACCATTTATATAATTTTCCAATTTCAGGGGCATGAGGAAGTGGTTTGGGGAAACCCGCTTCTCACCCCGAAATGCACCCGGTGCCGACACATGATCCTGACCAAAAACCATGGTTTAGTTTTTGGTCCTCTTTCGGGAATTATCCTCTGCACAACTCCTCCCCCCAAAATCATCCTTGACCGTCGATATAGATATCTCATGATCTGTGATGTATTGGGTCCCATCACCTTAGAACCCCGCCAGATTTAGCCTATTCTTGCTAGATTTAGCCTCTCCCTTGATTTATCAGACTTCCAATCTCGATTTCATAGAAAACTTTTTAATGGTGATAACATGGGCTCCAAATAGGGATTTTATCCTTCCAGTGAGGTAGAAAATAACGGTAGACCAAGCGCCTACCCATTGCAATTTATTTTACTCCTACAACTAAATCTATCAAAATATTATTCACAAAAATCAAATTATACTCAACATAACTTAGGGCCTTCACTTCGGGCTTCAATTTCTGCTGAATTGATTTCGATTGCTTCAACAAAAAACAATGGTTATATACAATGAATGGAAAGGGTGAAAAATCCTTTAAGCGAGATAATTTTTGAGGTACCTGCCATTCACAGGTCCTCCTCCAATGAGATCTCCATTACTTTCATGTAGCAAATAGGCATTATTTCCATGTTATGCCACAATTTTAAAAGGTCCCATCCACAGATGGTCAAATTTCCCATGTTTTCCTATGTCTTCATTCCTGGCATCCCATCTCAAAACCAAATCCCCTACTTTGAAATCACCTTCCTTAGTATGCATGTCAAAATACTTGTTAATCATGTCTTGGTGCAGTTGAGAGTTGTTGAAGGCTTTCTCTCTTGTTTGTTGGACATTGATCAATTCATTTGTTCTCCTTTGAGCATAATTTGTTTCAACATCTTGCTTCTGTAGAAATATCATCACTGGAAATCCTAATGAAGTAGGAAAAATTCCCTTTGTGCCATACACAATCTGGAAAGGTGAAGTAGCAATAGACCTTTTAGCAGTAATCATGCCATCCCATAGTGCAT
>JASDQU010503134.1:30659-51923 GCA_032191745.1 Picea mariana
CCGATGATATAGATTTAAATATTGATATGGCTAGTATCTTAGCAAAGGTTAATGTACCTATCCCTCTTAGTACTGATATTGTATTTTTTTTTTAAATACCTACAAGAAGGTCTCTATTGCGACATCTTGGAGTGTCTCTCCCATAGCAACCATGTTGGAGATGATACCTCTTAACTTCTCTCTTCCCATGTTCCAGACGTCTCTCTTGACACCTTCAAGATGTCGGTCTTTCCATGTTCAAGATGTCTCTATTGCCACTTCTAAGATGTCTCTCTTTCCAAGTTCCTGACATCTCTCTTCCCACGTTCTAGACGTCTCTCTTGCCACCTTCAAGACGTTGGTCTTGCCACATTTCAGATGTCTCTCTTGCCACGTTCAAGACGTCAGTCTTGCCACATTTAAGACGTCGGTCTTGCCACGTTCCAGATGTCTCTATTGCCACGTTTCAGATGTCTCTCTTGCCACGTTCCAGAGGTCGGTCTTGCCACGTTTAAGACATCGGTCTTGCCACGTTCCAGATGTCTCTATTTCCATGTTTCAGACATATCTCTTGCCACGTTCAAGACATCGGTCTTGCCACGTTCAAGACGTCGCAATAACAATGAAATCTATGTCATCGAAAAAGAGACGTCATGTGAAATGAAATTTTTGGGGTCCGTTGTTTGTCGTTCTCCTGACAATATAAAGTGGCAATTGCATCGAATGCGTCGTCGGAATTTGACCCAAATGTACTAGTGCATTTATATAATTTTCCAATTTCAGGGGCATGAGGAAGTGGTTTGGGGAAACCCGCTTCTCGCCCCAAAATGCACCCGATGGTGCCACGTGATCGCGATCGAAAACCACAGTTTAGTTTTTGGTTCACTTTCGGGAATTATCCTCCGTGCAACTCCTCCCCCCGAAATGATCCTTGACCATCGATCCAAATATCTCATTATCTGCTACGTATTGGGTCCCATCACCTTAGCACCCTACCAAATTTAGCCTCTTCCTACTAGATTTAGCCTCTCCCTTGATTTATCAGACTTCCAAGCCAATTTAGCACCTCGCTAAGTCCTGAAATGTCGATTTCATAAAAAAAAAATTAATGATGATAACATGGGCTCCAACTAGGGATGTTATCCTTCCAGCGAGGTATAAAATTACGGTAGACCAAGCGCCTACCCATTGGAATTTATTTTACTCCTGCAACTAAATCTATCAAAATATTATTCACAAAAATCAAATTATACTCAACATAACTTAGGGCCTTCAATTCGGGCTTCAATTTCTGCTGAATTGATTTTGATTGCTTCAACAAAAAACAATGGTTATATACAATGAATGGAAAGGGTGAAAAATCCTTAAGCGAGATCATTTTTGAGGTACCTGCCATTCACAGGTCCTCCTCCAACGAGATCTCCATTAATTTCATGTAGTAGATAGGAATTATTTCCATGGTATGCCACAATTTTAAAAGGTCCCAGCCATAGATGGTCAAATTTCCCATGTTTTCCTATGTCTTCATTCCTGGCATCCCATCTCAAAACCAAATCCCCTACTTTGAAATCACCTTCCTTAGTATGCTTGTCAAAATATTTTTTAATCCTATCTTGGTGCAGTTGAGAGTTGTTGAAGGCTTTCTCTCTTGTTTGTTGGACATTGATCAATTCATTTGTTCTCCTTTGAGAGGAAATTTTTTCAGCATCTTGCTCCTGTAGAAATATCATCACTGGAAATCCTAATGAAGTAGGAAAAATTCCTTTTGTGCCATACACAATCTGGAAAGGTGAAGTAGCAATAGACCTTTTAGTAGTATTCATGTCATCCCATAGTGCATGGATAAGCTTCTTGTGCCAAGACCTTTTGTTATCTTGCAATAACTTTTTAATAATTCTGGTTAGGCTTTTATTGGATGACTCAGCCAACCCATTACCTTGAGGGTAATAAAATGTGGAATGGACAAGAGTTATATTGTAATCACTGCAATTTTTTTCCATATTTTTGGACTTGAATGTTGTTGCATTATCTGTAATGATTTTGATTGGACAACCAAACCTGGATAAAATGTTTTTTTTCCAAAAACTGAATGATAATTGTATATGTGTCTTGCCTTGTAGGAACTGCTTCAATCCACTTGGTGAAATAATCTATGGCTGTCAGTATCCACTTGTGCTAAGATGAGGAATGTGGATGAATTTATCCTATGAAATCAAGGCCCCATTGTCTAAAGGGTGCTTCAACAAATATAGGCTTCAGGGGAAAAGGATGCAATTTTCTCTTTCCATAAAAATTTTTCCATTCATGATAGCTTGAAACTTCTTTGTAAACATCAAAAAAATTGTTAGGCCAATAGAACCATGCCCTTAAAATCTTGTGCATGGTAGTTTTATAGTATTGGTGCCCTCCACAATCACCTTTATGAAACTCCATGATGGTCTTCTCCACTTCTTCCTCCAAAAAACAACTCAACAATATTCCTCTTGGATCCTTCCAATACAAAGATTGATTTAAAATACAGAAATTTGTTGCTTTTAGCTTCAAAAAATTGGCCTTAGTTTTTGTCATTTCAGGAGGAGCCTGCAAATTTCTCAATACATAAATAATACCAGCATACCATTTAGAGGCAAGGAATTTTTTAGATACCTAAGGGGCCTCTTCTTTTCCTGGATATGTAGACAAATCAACAATTAAATTAATCCCCAAGAGTTCACAATTTGACTGGGCCATCAAATTTGCAAGTCCTTACCCGTTGATCAACTTTGTAGGTTTGATATCAAGGTCATATTCCAACAACACATATATCCACTTTCCCCTTTTACCTTTAGGATCTGGCTGAGTTAAAATGTCCCTCACAGAATTGTTGGGCACATAAGAAACAATGTGGGAATGCAAGATAAAAATTCTAAATTCCTTTAGGGCCTTGACTAGTGCATATTCCTGCTTTTCCATGATATCATACTTCAATGGAGAATCTCTCAATGTCTTGTTGTAGTAGGCTATAGGATTTTCAAAGTTATGTTCATCTTTTTGTAATAAATCACCAGCAATGGTGTGTTTTGAGGAAAAACAAAACATATGAAGTCCTTTTCAAAATTTGGACTGGCCAGTACTAGGGATTTGGTTAATGCCACTTTAACATCTTCAAAGGATTTCCTGGATTCAAGAGTCCACTTTATCTCACATCATTTTCTAAGCATGTTAGTGATATGATTTATGATTTCAGCCAGGTTAGGGATGAACCTTCTCAAAAAATTTACTTTCCCTAGGAAAGATTGTACTTCTTTTTTGCTTCTAGGTGTGCCAATTTTACGAATTCCCTCAACTCTGTTGGGATATATATTTATTCCCTCTTTTGAAATAATGTGACCAAGAAAATTTCCCTCCACCATACCAAAATTTTACTTCTTTGGGTTCAATGAAATGCTAAACTTCCTACATTTCTCAAAAGTTATCCTTATATGCTTGAGATGTTCTTCATCAGAACTTGAATATACAATGATATCATCTAAGTAAATAACAATAAATGTATATTTCTCATCATCAAATTCTATATCCATATCCCTTTGGAAATTTCTCCTCCATTCATGAGCCCAAAAGGCATTTTTCCATACATGAAGGTGCCCCATGGTGTTGTGAAGGTTGTCTTTTCCTATTCATTAGGGTGTACCATGATTTGATTATACCCATAGAAACCATCCAGCATTGATATTTTCTGAGAACCAACCACTTTCTATAGTATTTGATCCATCTTAGGCAATGGGTAATTGTCATTGAGAGATACCCTGTTCAGATTTCAAAAGTCTACACATAATCTGATATCTCCACTTTTCTTCCTAACAGGTACCAGATTTGCTACCCATTTAGAAAATCTTAGAGACATTATGATCTTGGCTTCAAACAACTTTTTTATCTCTTTTTCAATTAAGGGAAGCAACAAAGGATTAATTCTTCTTAATTTCTATTTGAAAGGTTTATGATCCTCCTTGAGTGGAATCTGATGCTGAATAATTTTAGTATCATAAACCTTTAGGTCTTCATAACTCTAGGAAAAAACATCACGAAATTATTTCATTAAACTGATATACCTTTGCTTGACCTCTGGGCTAAGTGTCTTGGATAGCTTTGATTATTTTGGGATCTTCCCGAGTCCCAATGTTGCAATCTTCAACATCCCCATCATTTGCAGTAATTTTAGGACTCCTGGCCACATCATTGTTGCCAAAGAGTTGTTATAATGGTACCAGGACTTTGGGGATAGTGTTGCTTTTAGCTATATTATATCCTTGCCAACAATCTAATTTTTGAAGCAGTCATTATTTGCGAACACAGCTGCATCTTCTTCATCGCAACAATATTCCTCATCTATGTTCAAATTTTCAAATTCATCCTCCATCTTAAGGAAACTTTGTATTTGTTTTTTCATCTTCAAAAACCTGTCAGTACTTAATGTTCTCTGGTATTGTTGGCTTATGCTTGACCTCAATATCATATCTCTTGTTAGGGAAAATTGGAATCTTGAAGACTGGGGCTAAAGTAGCTAGGGAATCAACAATATGATTCTACCCTCTTGGAATCACTGAAAGATTATACTCTCGAAAATGTTTAAAAAGATCAAGCACTATATTTCTATAGGCCTTCATCCTAGGATTCTTTTCTTGGTATATACCATTTATCTGATTGATAATAAACTCATAATCTCCATGTACAACTATTCTCTTAACATCCATTCCCTTCAAAGTATTCAATCCCAACACTAATGCCTCATATTCAAACATGTTGCTTCTGCAATCGAGAGAAAGTTTATAATAACACAGTTTTGTAGTTCCCCTGGGGAGGTTAATCCACACACCAACCCCTACTCCTTCTCTATTGACAGCTCCATCGAAGCTCATATTCCACATCTGATATTCTTCATTACTTTACTACTATGAACTTTCCTCATTTTGTTGGTCATATTTGTCTTTGCCATTCATATCAATCTCTAGCACTTTCTCTTCAAAATTCGAATCTAAAGAAAATGGAAGAACTGATCTCAGTATCCACAGAGTAAATGGGATGGTTGTTTGGATGGGATTTTTTACTGACCATGTATTTGAGCAATACTTTCATGTACAACTTTCTATCTTGACCAAACACAGGGATAGTGGCATATGACATATCCATTTGCAAAGTCCCTTTCAACTTTGCAACCCGTGACCTATATAGAAGCATGCCAAATTTAGGAGGAATATCAGCAACCACCACATCCATTACCATGTTTTTTTCTGAAATTTGAGACAAATAAACCACCAGATCTTTGATTAAGCCCAGGAACTTCACCTTCCTTGAATCAAAGGAGAAAAGATTTTTGTAAGGCCTTGTAATGTCCAGACCCAATTGGTCCATCACCACTTTGGGCATCAAATTATGGGATTCTCCTGAATCCAACATAGCATTGTGCAGAGTCATATCATGAATCTTCAGACTAACATAGAAAGGGGGTACATCATCAGCATCATTACTCTCCTCTACTCGTGGGCCAAACAATATGGCAGGATGATCATCTTGTATGTTCAAAGTATCATAAGTTTCTTCCATCTTGAGCATCTTGATGATCTGATTTCTATATTCACTATTCTTTATCAACTCATTGAATGGTACAAAGATTTTAGTTTTGGCCATCTCACTTTCAAAATTAAAGGAAGATGTGGTTTTCTCTACCTCTTTGATGAGCGTCTCCTTTCTTGTTTCGGGTACTTTCTTCTGAGGTTATTCCCTCTGATTTCCTTTCTCCACAACATCCTTTGCAACATACTCCTTCTTAGGCTGACTTGAAGAAGGTACATTATTTTGAGATTATTTGGTAGGGTTTCCCTTTGGAGGATTTGCAGGTACCTTTTTGTTTCAAAGATTATATTTTTTATGGAATTGCATGATGGCGTTCTGCAACCCTGTCTGGTAATCTTCATTTTCTACTGACAAACTTTCATCATCTTCCTACATGAAAATATCATTTGCATCCATGAGCTAGTCATGTTCTTCTTTAGTAAAAAAACGCCATTAGCATCACAACAATGCATGTTGTCTTCAAAATTTTCATCAAAATTTTCATTTACATAATTATTTTGAAAAGGAGTTCTTATTTGTTGATCACCCTGGTTCCTCTGATCTCTTTGTTTGATTTGTGGAACTGTCAGTCTCCTCTGATTTCTGGGTGGACCATCATCATTTCTATGGTGTTAGGATTATTATCTAAAGACATCCTCTCCATGAGTTTATCCATGGTATTCATCATCATTTCAAACCTCTCTTTTGATGAATGTGAGGTTGAAGGTTGTTCCTTATCTTAAACCTTATCCATGTCCCTGTCAAAGTTAGATTTGATCTTTCCTGAAGCCATTATATTTACTTCAACTTCTATTGCATCACTCATCATATCATCCATTGAAGTGGATCTCCTTTCCCTTAACAACAAAGAAAAATCACTTTCAAAGGAATCAGTATATATAAGTTGAGAATCCCTGGGAGGAGGTTTTACACCAATAGGATTTGAGTTGTAAGCTTTGATAAATCTAGCTAAAACATCCTGGACTGTTTCATCAGGTGACCTTCTCATGTTGTTATATTGGGTTAGAAACTGAAGGAAATTTTTCTTTTCACCCCATTTTGCAATAAAACTCATTTCAAAGGCTTCAAAATTTTGGATGCTTGCTGGTGGGAGAGATCTGAACTATTTTCTGACTTCTCCTGCAAGACTTTGTGCAAACAACCTCATTTTTGCATCTTCAAAATCTACTTCTTCTAGGCCTATAAAATCATTGAACCAGTCTAAGTGTTTTTGGGCTAACACATTGCCTTCAACATCATACAACTTAATCCTTTGATTATATTACCATCGCAAGTCATGTAATTGAGAAAGTAGGACAAGAGGGGAAAACCTAGCTGCCATGGTTGTAGTAAGAACTAGAAGTGGTTGTTGGTTAGGAATCACAAGAGGTTTAGTAGAGGTAGATAAAATTAAATCTAGTAACCTCTTCTTATCAAAGATGATCTCGTTCAAAAAAGACTCATATTTATTTATGAATAGAGTTTGCTCAAATTTCGAATCAAAAGCAAGGTATTAAATGCTTATCACTCCATATTTGGGAAAAGATAGATATATGTCCAGATAAACAAATGGGATTATTGGATTTCATTTTCTTTTGTGTACAATATTCTCAGGATCAAACACATGGATCATTGCATTTGGGTCTGGGTTTCTCCTAGTATGAATTCTCTTGGGAGCCAAGATTTCTAGCTCAAAATGCTTTATGCTATTGGTCTCTTTATAATGGAGTTGCTAGGGTAAATTTAGTCTCAACCAATAAGGTGTTTCATTCCCTGTCACCCTCAAGAATCAAATCTAAAGATTTAATTCGTTCTTTTCCCAGGGAAGATTTCACTCTTGATCCTCGTCATAGGCACCAGAATGTTAGCACTCTGTAAATTTGTTCGACTGATAAAAAAAATGACAGAGGTAAACTACAAATGAACTTTAGAGCTGGGTACTAGCCTTATCAGCCCAGAGAGGGCTCTCTCGTGTCACTTGGTATTTCTTTGACAATCAATGGCTAGGTTTTGTTGTTTTGGGGGGTTTTTATAACTTTGTTGGCAAGGAAAGGGAGGGACACTCAGGGATATGGAGACGAATTTCTGAAAATGAATAGAAACATTGACCCGTCGGTATAACTCTTCAGAGGGTAAAGGCTAAATGAGGTGATGAATTTGAGTTATAAATTGTAATTTTCAGAGTGTAAGAAGAAAGTTGAAAACAAGTAACTGCATCAGAGCATTAATGAATTGAATTCTGAATTAGTTAGGAAGAAACTTAACACAGTTCAAATTGCTTAATCCAAGAGCATCAGAAGATGCATTATGGGCCTTTAAACTATCCAATTTAAACAGAAGACAATGCTAATGGAATAAAAAAACAAGAAACACATATAAAGAGAGAAGACAAAACTCCTATCACCACCATTAGAATCTTTTCATGGAGACTTCAAAGACTTATGCATATGTATTCTATTCAGCTTCAAAAAATTACATTCAAGTTCAAACAACTAAATCGTTCCCTTTCACTTCTTCCAACCCTTAATACATTTGGAACTCCTAATATTTATACAATTTCGAGTTCCTTCAGTTTAAAACCAATTACAATGCTTGAAATGAAACGTTTTAGTTTCTAAAACTGATTACAATAATTACAAATGACAGTTTTGGGTATTAGAACCGATTACAATGATTAACAAGAAAATGTTTGATGATCTATATTCTAACTCCTGTGACACTTCATATCCTTTCTTTTCCACTTGTTATGTTCTAGTCTTCCTCTTGATCTTCCATCTTCAGTGACACCTGGACATCATTTACTGGCTCTTGGAAAACTGCACTTTGTCTTACCTAGCCATATTATATCCTTCCATTGAAAGTCGGAAGGGATATCATAATCCATCATTTCTTTGATCAAGGTCTCCAAGTCAATGCAAGAGGCATATGTCAAGACTGGTAGTCCCACTTTCATTGCTTTGAACTAATTCAGAATCTCAAAATATGTAATCAGATTCAACCAAGGTTGTTCCTTTCAGGTTTTCCTCCAGGGCTTCAAACTTGGAGTGGTCCATTCTACACTAAGTGAGGCGAGCATTATATTCTTCCCGATCATAGAATTTTCTTTTTCCATCCAAAATGGTGGGAGGCCTTTAATAAACAATTCTTCAAACAAATACTTTAATTCTTGCACACTTTTCTCCATCTGTGTTGCCTTGGTTTGGACTGATTTTAGCAGGTTATGTTTAGAAATAACCCTCTTGGCCCATATGATCAATGTAGTTCTATATTTTACTCCAATGTATGAAGTTCTATAGTAGTGATGGAGTTGATAAGGTTTATGGAATTTTGGCCACACTCTGATGGTTTCTTTGCTAAAGTCTCATTTACAATAGTGCACCTTCTTCTGGATGTGATGGAAATGTTTTCTTTATCATTGATGAAATCCATATACACTCTGAACTTGGCAGCTTCAATAGCTATAGAATCTGAGATGATGTGCTTAGCTCCCTACAACAGTCCTTTTCCCCTTAATCTTATTTTCATGTTGTCTATCCTTTTCTATAAGGCTTGATTCTCCTTTTTAAATTGAGTCATTCTTTCATCTTTTGTTTGCATTTCCTGCTTCAATTTCTCTATGCTTGCTTTTATCCCTTTGATTTATCCTTCTTTTGGGATAACTTGTGACATATCCTGGACAATCTCTTCAATGTTTGGCCCAACTACTGTAGTAGAAGGTACAACTACAACCCTGTTCAGAAACTCTATTTTCTCTTGTGAATATTTCATTTTTTCTTGCTCTAGCTGCAACACTTTAGCTTTATAGTCTAATGCCTCTTGACAAAATGCTTCCTTCTCTTGTTCTAGAGCAACCAATTTTGTTGTTTGTGTATGCTCTATGGAAGACATTTTCAGTTTCTTCTTCAAGCTCTGAATTAATTTTTCTTTTTCAGACAATGAGGTTTTCACCCCTTAGGGACCTTTAGATTCCAATCTTTTGACCTGAGTCTACGGGGCTCTACTAGATGCCTTTTCCTGCCTTAATTTTTCTTCCAATTTCATCATATGGGATGATAGTTTTGAGTTCTTCAAGATTAAACTTAAGTAATATGAGTATAACATGTCAATGGTATGTATATGAAATTTGACCTTGTCTGGAGCACTAATGCTGTCGTACCTTATCTTGATCTCAGACACTTTGTGTTCATCTGCAACTGCTATATTAAATTTCCTCTTCTCAATATCTCTCACTGTGAACAAAAAATATTTATGCTGGGAAATTTTTTCTACCTCGGGGACTAAATCCCTCATCTCACTCATAGCAATATTTCCCTTCTTAGCATAATATTTTTCCAAATCTTCGTTATATTGATAAACTTCCCCAGATGTCTTATCAAAGATTTGTTTTTTGCTGCAAAAGGTTCTTGAGCTACCTTCAATTTGGAGCTTGCTTCCCTTTTCAACTTCTACAATGATAGTTCCACTCTCCACCATATCCAGATTTACTTGTTCTCTAGGCTCTTCCACCTCCAAATTTACAATCTGTGGATACTGTGTAATCTTCATCTTCTTAGGATCAATTTGTTGATCACTAGTTCCCAAGGCCTCTGAATTGCTTCTCTTGTTGTAAACACTTACCTTGGGGACTTTGATTATTAGTCTCTAAGGAGCTTGTTGTGTTTGTCTTTGTTTCAGAGTTGCATCTACTTATTTCATTTGAGTTGGTTGTAAGATTGCTTCCATATCAGCACAAACTTCTAGGTTTGCCAGTTTATCAAAACCCTCAACATGTCCATACTCACAAGGGGCCTATCTTTTCATCAATATTCTCTTGGATATGATTTGGTGTGGGTCATATATTCTCCCCTGTATTTGTGCAAAACCAAACTCTTTGAGAATTTCTTGAATCTGAGATAAACAAGATCCATATTAGACAATAAAAGGGATAATGATAAAGGGGAACTTGAGGTTGGAATCTTTGTGCAATTTCAAGAAATGATCTGTCTCAGATATAATCCTATGCCTGATGAATTCAAGGGAAAAGACTCTGGGGGTAAAAAAATTAGCCAATTGATAGGTGGATTCATGACAACCATAAACCTAGAGCACTATTAAATGCATGAATAGTACCCACTCCCCCACTGAAGTTATAATAGGGTCCATGGCAACGATGAAAAATAACTGGAAATGAGCGGAAATTGTGTGAACTTGGCATACTGTTGAGTTGCAGTCGAACGAGGGTGGTCGCGCTAACTTTCAAATGTTCCAGTATTTTGAAAAATAATAAAATATATAACAAATACCCTTTATATACTTTTCCAATTTTGAGGGTGCAAGGAAGTGGTTTGGGGAAACTCACTTGTCACTCCATAATGCACCCATTGGCACCACGTGGTCCAGACCAAAATCCACAGTTTAGTTTTTGGCCCACTTTCGAGAATTATCCTCCATGCAACTCCTCCCCCTGAAATGATCCTCGACCGTCGGTCTAGATAGCTCACGATTTGCGACATATTGGGTCCCATCACCTTAGATCCCTATCAGATTTAGCCTCCTCCTGCTAGATTTAACCTCTCCCTTTATTTATCATACTTCCAAGCGAATTTAATGCCTCGCTAAGTCCTGAAATCTCGATTTCATACAAAAAAATTTAATGGTGATAACAATGTGAAGCAAGCTATCCAATATAGATTTCAAGATAAGGAGTAGTTCGAATCAGAGATGCAGACAGATTTCCAAGTCGCACAACTATTCAATGGACAATCTGATCCTAAAGCACACATTGAAAAATGTGAGTGATAGTGGCAAGTTGTAGAAATACCATCTCGCTTCTGGGTTCAAGTATTTCCCCATTCACTAATTCCAAAATCTTGGTACATACATGAAGAAACTAGAAGACAAACCAACGATTGAAAAATGTTGGAAGATCAATTTTACAAGGACTACTTGTTTACAAGTACGTACCCTGAGCTTAAAGTAGTCCTGCAAAGAATTAAAGAATTTCTTTTTATAGATACTGGTAAACGGAAATCAGACCTAGTGGTATGTGCAAAGAATAGCCAAGAACTTCAATATAACCTTCACCTAAACTTGGACAAGAGACCTATAGAATGTTATAAGATTGAAAAGGATTTGGAAAGCTTGGATGATTTAGAAGAATTGAGAAACTTAGACATTAAGGAAACAAAAGGAAGAAGATAAATCCAAAACATCATACCTAGCCATACTGATGGTTCTTATAATTATCCATTGAAGTTGCACAAAGTAAATATAGGGACCACAAAGAAACCTAAGATAGCTATGGTGGGAGATTAGTGGGATGAGCAAACTAGCCTAAAAATACATAGCCTATTACGAGAGTATGAGGACTTGTTCCAAAAGATATTTTCAGAGCTAAAAGGGATTAAAGGAGCTATGGGAGAGATGTAAATTGAACAAAAAATTGGATCAAAGCCTGTAATGCATAGAACAGATCACCTTCACCCCAAAGTGAAAGAAAAGGTTAAGAGGGAAATAGACAAGATGCTAGAAGCTGGACTTATTTTTGCAGTGGAAGAAGAAGAATGGGTCAGCCCAATAGTCATCCAGAGTAATAAAGGAACAAAGGACATTAGGGTGTGTGTAGACTACAAAATACTTAACTTTGGCTATGTGCATGACCCTTTCCCAACACCCTTTATTGATGAGGCGATAGAGTAGTTGTGGGGAAAGAATCTTACTCATTTACATATGGATTTTTGGGGTTTCACCAAGTAAGGATTGGTGAAGAAGACAAAAAGAAGACCACATTCATAATAGAATGGGGGTCATTTGCATACAATGTGATTCCATTTGACCTAAAGAACGCCCTTGCATTTTTTCCCGGATTGTAATAGCATCTTTCCAAGAATTTATCCACAAGTTTATAGAAGTATATATGGATGATTGGACGATATACAACCTAATAAAGGAATTTGTAGTGCTACTACGTCTGATGTTTGACAGATGTAGAGAATTGTAGATATCATTGAACGTCAAAAAGTGTATCTTTTGTGTACCAAATGGAAATTTATTAGGCCACATAGTATGTCGATAAGGAGTACTAGTAGACCCAACCAAAGTTGTGGTTATTGTGAACATGCTTCAACCTACGAGTGCTAAGAAGTTGCGCTCCACACTGGGGAACACAGGGTACTATCTCAGGTTTATCAGAATATATGCAACATCACTGGACCTCTGGAAAATCTTCTAAAGAAGTTTGAAGTTTTCCAATGGACCCCAGAGTGTGATAAAGCATTCGATATCCTGAAGGAAAATCTCATCACATTACCTATTCTGATATCGATGCATCAGGTATTTCCTTGGGAGCCATCTTAGCCCAACCAGGAGATGGAGCCATGGATAATCCTATCTACTTTGCTAGCAAGAAGTTGTCACAAGCTAAGCGCAACTATAAAACCACAAAAAGGGAGGGTTTGGATATGATTAATGCTTTGCAAAAGTTTAGACATTATCTATTAGGCTCTCATTTTAAGTTCTTTACTGGTCGTTTTTCATTAAAATATCTAGTTAATAAACTTATTCTGGAAGGAATAATTTTTCTATGGTTGCTACTATTTCAGGAATTTTCATTTGAAGTGATCATTAAGCCTAGAAGATGAAATGTGGGGCCTGATCACCTATCTAGATTAGAGACGGGAGAAAGTGGTGGAGCAGTTGATGATCAGCTTTCAGATGTAGACCTGTTCTGGGTTGAGGCTATACCAGAATACCTAGAAGACATAATAGTCTTCTTAAGTACAGGGGCCTTCCCAGAAACATACTCCACAACTCAGAAACGTCACATGGTGGTTAGTGTAGCGGAATATCAATTTATTGCAGGACAATTGTATAATTTGGGACTAGATAGCATCCTCAGGAGATCTGTCTTAGATCATGACATACAAGACATATTGCAGGAGTTCCATAGTGGAGTTGTGGGAGGTCATGTTGGAAGAAAGGCCATTGTGCATAAAGTCCTCCAAGGTAGACTATGGTGGGTCATTCTCTTCAAGGATGCAAAGTCATATGCTATATCTTGCGATGTTTGTCAAAGAGTGGGTAAGCCATCATGACAAGATGACTTGCCTCTTCATCCAAATCGATCTCTACAAGCATTTGAGAAATGGGTGGTTGACTTCATTGGGACAATCAACCCCACCTCTAAGCATTCAAAGGCTAGGTATATTATTACCGAAACCAATTACCTTACACAATGGGTTGAGGCAGCAGTTTTCCAGGATTGTTCGACTAATACTGCTGCTAGGTTCATTTTTGAAAATATTATTACTTGGTTTGGATGTCCTAGGAGTCTAACCAGTGATCAGGGAGGTCACTTTATCAGTAGTACAATATAAAATCTTACAACATATTTCTTGATCCAACGTCATAAAATTATTCCCTACCATCCCCAAGCCAATGGAATAGTTGAGGCATTTAACAAAATTTTTGAGAAAGTATTAACAAAGGTTTGTTGCATAAACAAGGAGGATTGGGATGACAAAGTCCCAACAGTTTCATCGGATTATAGGAAAACCACAAAGAAAATCCATAAGTACACTCCACTTCAGCTAGTTTATATGAAAGAGGTTATGGTACCTACAGAATTCATTACTCTGATTTTGTATATTGCATAGATTACACACATGTCATAGGATGAATCAGTTGTGCAGAGGCTCATGGAATTGCAATAACTTGAAGAGACTAGGTTTTTAGAAGACTTCCATCAATCAGTTGAGAAAGAAAGGCAGAAAGCTTGGCATGACAAACACATTAATAAAAAAGGATTTGTGCAAAGGGGACAAGCTCCTACTTTATGAAAGTCGATACCAGAAGCATCCAGGCATATTGTGCATGCATTGGTTGGGACCATTTGTAGTTGCAGAGATTCGACCTTCGAGAGAAGTCAGACTCGTGCAACTGGATGGTATGTTGCGTCCAGGATGGGTGAACGACGCTCACCTGAAACCCTATATGTCTTAGAACTGAGATAAATAATTATTTCTCTAGTCTAAAGGAGCATGTATAGTAGTTATATTTGAGTTTTTTTCAATTTTTGTGAATTCACTTAATAAATTCGAAGAGTGCATTGTTGCATTGCGACATGTAGTTCATTTTTTTTTATGTAAGTGTTGTTTGATGTAGAACTTATTACTCAGTAGTGTCAGATCAAAATAAACATGAAGATATTAATTACAATAATTAAATATGAAGGGGACCCCTTTATGGTCGGAGGGACAAATCCAGACGCAATACTAGTCCATGTGCCACATGAACCCAGTCTAGTCACGACCTTTATTACTACTATAGTACTCTGTAGTAATTATGTTAAACCATAAAGCCACGATACATGAATATTTCATTGGTATTTGTGCCAGTATTCTCATCCGTTAAACGGTAAGGTATAGAATCGACCATGTCCCTGACCAACTTGCCTAGTAAATTTCAAGATCACCCGAGAGATTTACCCCGTTAATCAGTCCCGTCGAACAACTCAGATTGAGGTTGCATCTATAGGTTTAATGATGAATTATAGTTATTACAGAACTTGCTAGCTAAGATCGAGTATAAGGTTCTGTGAGTTCAGTGTAGGACGCATTGTTTCCTAGAGAGAACTTAGAGAGTTGTGAATTATGAAGTGTGAGCAAGCCTGTGTAATCCCTCGACCCTCAGTCATGATCCCCAATCCCGGTTTCTTCTACTGAATTTTCTGATAGTTCAAACTCACCATGTCGAGAGATAAAACAAGAAGAGGTGTCTTTTCAAAGGATGCAGCACCATACAAGCCCTATGACCCTCGGGTCAAGATCGTGGGTGATCTCAAAGGAAAGGTCAAGTAGGTCAAGCTCCTAGACCTTGACCTGACATACCAATTTCTATTCTCTAAAATGAACATTGATGTCTTCTGGAGTGTCACTCTAGACGATTTGGGAGGCATGCAGTTTGTGCCAAATCCTGAGTTCATTAATCTATTCAACTCTACCATCATGAACCTCAGGGACTTACCAGTTTTCAGCACCACTTGAGAAGTTGTGAGGTGTACCAAGTTTCTAATTAGCAGGGTACATGATAGAAGCCTGTGGTTGGATAGGAGATATCCAATACATGAAGAGGACATCCACCAACTTACGAGAATGTCCATCGAAGGTGAGGATGTGTCCAAGGGTTTCCAGGGTCCCAGCAAGCATGGAAAGAAGGACGGGGAGCCCAACTTATATGAGCGGTTTCATACAAAGAGGGGGTGGGTGCATAGCCAAGATCGACCCCATACTACACGAGACGGTTAGGACCGATTGCTACATTATTGCTAGAAAGGTAATGAGGTCCTACAACAAGGGAGAGTGCACACTGGATTCTTTATCAGTGGAAGATTTTTGCTACAATGGCATTGTCTTCAAATGGTGCAAATATCTATTGGAGGAACTCATCATGGCCTACGAGGAAGAACAGGAGAAAGGGGGTACTTTCAACTACGGCTACTTGTTTCTTGCGTTCACAATGATGAAGTGGCTGCCAACCGTCGGAAGACTAGTTTCTCCAACAGATAAGGGGCGCTTGGAAAAAATGTTCGAGTCGTGTCACTCAAGGTTGGAATTAGAGAACACTATCTTCAACAACACAACATTCTCCAAGTTGTACAATAGTTTTCTTGATGCAACACAAAGGTTATGCATTCCACAGAAACTACTCAATTGCAACATGCGGAACATAGCGTTCAGCATGAAATGCCACCATACATTTGTGTGGCCAAGGTATGCCAACAAAGAGGACTTTCACTCATGCATGCTTCTATTCTACTTGGATGAGAAGGCCTTCAACAAGGAGGTTATGTCATGGCCTCGAGTCAAACGCAACCCGCACAAGTCGGGGATGAATTATGTTCTACCTACAGAGCTCGTAAAGAAGAGGGGTTAGGAAAATGGCCAGGACCGAGATTAGACCTAGAAGTACAAAATAAAGAATCCTCAGCACAACGGACTCCAACATGGAGGAAGAGACACAGCCATTGGAGCGCAAAAAGAGAACACTACCTATGTTTCCGCAACTTTTGAGGAAATCTATGTTGATAGGTAAGGATGTAAATAAAATCATTGGCGTCACATTCATTATAGATCTAATGGCCAAGAAAACTAGGACAAGGATCTCACCGAGCAAATTTATGAACCCCTAGCCCATTTCATCCACCGTTCCTTGCACACCCTCAACGGCTCGAGCAGCCCATATCATAGATATCTAGGATGATCCTGAGCATGAAACCACTCCATCCACCACCATCATCATTGAGAAACCTCCATCACCACAAAAACCCCAGTCACCACCTCCATAAACTGACATTCCATCCCAAATCAATGATCCAAAACCCATGCATCTCGATCCCCCTGAGATACCTGAGAAGAGACCAAAATTCCCTGGTCCAAACCTAGAAGTGCCCTAACAGAGGCTACAACTGACTGGCCCAAACCCTGAAGCCCAGGATCAATAGATCATAACCTTTGTGCCAATAAAGGACACTCTGTCTTCGATGAATTTGCAAACAATACAGAAGCTTCAAGTCCAAAGTCCCCAACACACTTCCTCAATGACCAAGGTTGAGGGTTCTATTGGAAGCGTAACCCTCGATGTTGAGGCCCATAAATACGCATAGGTTACTAAGGATCAAAAGGAATCTAATATAACATCAAGACAAATCACAACATCAGTATAAAAACAGATAGAGCTAGTCCTCCAAAACCCCCAGCAATGCGCAGATTTGTTGCAACTCTGCCTGACCAAAACAGATGTTCTAACGTTCTTGTCATCGATGTTGAGGTTGAGGCTTGCGCTAGGACCATTTATAGGAGAGGAGGAGGTATATACTCCCTCAGAGAATAAAACAGCTAGTGGAATTCCACTGCAGGTCCGAGTACCCAGGGAAGCCACCCCTTCTGTTGCTAACCTTGCACAGTGGCCAACAGTGCAACTAGTTGGAATGATCAGAGCCTCAACTAATCAACTAGAGCAGAGGCTCCATGAGGCCAAAAGGACTACAGAGTTCGAAAGGAAGGAGCCAATCCTTGCTCAAGAGCACAAAACATAGTAACAATATGCCAAGATCCAGGTGGAGCAGAAAGTGGAACGAGTCCAGGAGAGGCTTGTTGAAGCCCGGCCCAAAATAAGGAAGGTCGCACCCCATATTTTAGAATCCAGTGTTGTAGGAGAACCTAAGAATAAAATCAAACTACTCCAAGGAACATGGTCACAATTGGCCATTCGCACAGAGTAGTTGGAAGTGCAGTTGCAACAAAGTCAGCAAGGAGCAGAACAACAACCTCGAAAGTTGTAGGAGAAGATGGAGAAAGTGGTGTTGGAAGGTAACAATGCTCGAGCAGCACTACACAAGCACATAGCTAAGTTCACAAATATATTCTGAGAAGTCAACGACTAGATGGGAATTACAAAAAGGCACAACCAAAATCTAGAGGACGTGCACGCAAGAATACAATTCTTTAATGAGGAAGTTGAGGTCACTATGGATCCGCTGGATCAACAGGAGAAGTTTGATCAAATCCAACAAGAAGACAATGAGTTGAATGCTCAGTTTGAGGCACAATCTATAACCAAGAAGGAGTTGTGCAAATTTTGACCTGTCATTCAGACAATGTATATGAAAATGCATCAGGTAGATGCTACAATCAACTCTGAATGGAACTCTCTAGTCGCATCCAAGCCCAAAGGATGTATCACAGATGCGACTCAGTAGTTTGTAGCTGACACCTCACTTATTTCTAGGAAGTTGCAGGATAAAATTGGGAGTTTCCATGAAGTCAAGAAGCGAGCCTTAGAGTTGGTCTAGTATTTGGTCCCTTTGTTTGAAGAGGAAGAGAAAGAGAAAGTGCAAGAATAAGAGGAAAGGAAAGGGGAGAAGGAGGACAAGGGAAAGAAATAGGCACTCCTAGAAGATGTGAAAGAGGCAAGTACTTGACTTGAGGATGAGTCAAGGCTTGTGGTTGGAGCCTGTTGGGCCCTTCATTTTTGGGTTGGAGATTGTGTAAGAAGGACTACAGTCCCAATTTTGGTTAAACATGAGTTGCGTAAGCTACAAAAAGATATGGATAGTGGAGCAATTAAAGGAACAAAAATCAGTTGTGGAAAGGGACAACGCAACACCAATAAGGAAAAATAATTTACAACAGAACAAGAGAGCATGTGAGCTCAAATCCAAAATATCTCAATTAGCCTATATATCAGATGAATATTATTGTAAAAGGGTTGGCTATTGTTGATAGGTTAGGTTTTAGCTGTTGTTGTTGTTAGTTGTTTTATTGGTTGAGGAAAGGTTATGTAAATGTAATATGTATATAGTTTTGGGAGAAAGGGGTATATAGATATTTGTGACATGAGTCTTGAGCCAGACGTTTGTAATAGAGTACTAATTTGTATCTTTGAGATTGTATCTAAGAAGTTCTTATTCTAATATATACAAAAGAACCCAAAATTTTGAAATATAATGTGTCATTCTGTGTTTACATTTATGAGTTATCTCTTTACAGTACTTTTTTAGGCTTGAGAAGATCAATATGGTATCTCTGTTTACAAATTATTTTCACAACTTAAGTATCTTTAGTTTAAGTATGCATGAGTTCAGATCTGTTATGTAGTTACTCTATCTTGCACAAGATCATGGTGAATCTTGAAAGGTTCTGGTAACCCACCTAAGTATTCTCCTTGCCCTTCCCTATCCTTCTTTCTTGGTTGTGCTTCAGGTGAGACTTATTCTCTTCAGAGGAGATGAAAATGTCAGTGCTCTAGACTACATAGTACCTTTTTTTGGTAGCTTAATAAGGACTCTGGTCTGATCAACTCCATGCCAACAAGGTACAGTAGTGGGACTAGGAGGAAGAAAGACTAAGCATAGTAATCTAGGACCTCAAGTAGAGGAGAAAGACAATGAGCATTATCGAGCATCTGAAAGGGATGCAGGATACGAAGAAGCTACAGGTAGAGTTAAAATTTGCGCAAACACAAAAGCAATAATGACAGACCCATATGGAACCTCTCCAATAGCAAGTAGTGGATATAATCACACATTTATAGGAGGAAAATAATAACATGGTGCAAACACAGGGAGAGTGTGTAGTAATCATACAAGAGGAGGTCACAACACAAGCACTCGAGGCACTAACAAAACAATCTTCGCAGATCCAAGCCAAAGGAAGGGAACTTACACACAAGTTCCACAGCCTAGTAGAGGCTGTCAACGGAGTGTGCAATGCCTAGGTGGCTCGGGACAAGCCACATGTCAATTTGGGGGCCCATTGGGTGCAAGCCTATTTTTGAGGAGATTTTTTTTTTGGAGGAAAAACCCAGAATGAAGAAAAGTACAGCTGGAACGAAAGGCAACACATGCAAGGAATTCATGCAAGGAGACCTAACCACATTATGGTTAGGGTTTTTGTAAGACATTGTAATGGTTAACAAGCCAAGAATAAGTATAAATAAGTACCTAAGAGGTCTAGGTAGGAGAGAAAAGGAGAGAGCATGCTAGAGAAGACTATTTTACGTATCTAGGAAGAAAATTTTAAAATCCAATACGTTTTTCTAAGTTGTTGAGCTGTAGGAGAGTCTAGCAACTAGATCTCGGGGGTTAGATCGTAGGCTGAGGATCCTGGTGTGATCTAGTCAGACTCATAGAGATTGGGGAATCTATTTTGTGGTTGTATGATCAGAGACTCTAGTGCGCGTGATGCCATATATTACAGAACCATAATAAAAGAGCATACAATCCAGATCTTTGTGGACCTATCCCATGAGGGGTTGAACCATGGTAACACATGTGTTATGTGTTGTAATTGATTGTACGTTTCCTTTCTGCAAAGTATTTAATACCGTGAATGAATGAATGGATAATTCTTTGAGATCTGTTATATTCTAGATTTGGTAGGATGCATGCATAGATTTAAGCGGATGAATGAATAATAAGAATAAAAGGAAGAACAACTGGATAAAGGCCTAAGAATATGAAATCCAAACCCATATCCCCACTCTTTCCTAGACTGCAAGCATTTGATAATTGCAGTCACCCATAGAACTATATCGGGTGAGACTGTGCAATACACTCTGTGTGTTTTGTTTCCTTCTAGTTTACCAGGAGGGCTGATAGTTTTAGAGGGATTTTTTGGAAGATGTTTTAGATTTGTACCTGGTTCAGCCCAAGAGTAGGAAGAGAGAATAATAAACAACACTAAGGGGGATAATAAGTATGCAAATAATGATGGCGAGGGAAAAAATGAAAAGAGAAAGTTTAAGTTTTTGTGTAATCTTGCACAGACGACCACTTGACTCACCAATGCCCTTGGCTTGAGGAACCCTAGAAGATATTGGAGCAGTAGCAACCTGCCATGCTAACTAACCCTTTTCCACCAGGAAAAAATATGGTTCAAGGTTCTTCATCCACGAGCGCGCCTAGGGGTAGTCAAGGAAACCCCTCGCCCAATACTAATAATGGAGCCACAAATATTTATATGATGAAAGTTGAAGCTCATCTACAACCCATTGACTCCTCCAACAAATTGACAAAACAATGGGAGAAACAATGACTCACATCCCTAAAGGTGCGTTCAAAAAGACTTCTCACAACCCAAATGTAAGGGTTGCTAAGAATTACTCCATCATGGAGGATATAGCACAAAATCCTTGTGCAATGTCCACTCTAGAAGTCCT
>JASDQU010503135.1:3341-26098 GCA_032191745.1 Picea mariana
CACTTTGGGACTCTGGCTTCGAGAGTTTTGAGTGTTCCAAACACCTTTTTCCCTGAAGTGATTTGTAACCAGAGCTACGGATCGAGCGCCACGTGCTCACCTCGATCGATGGTTGAAATGCTTCCTTTGTTTCCCGCTTCGGACAACTTTCAATCAACGCTCCTCTGCTTTATTTTTCTTCCAGAGTAAATCTCCACTCTCTAGGTGTCCCTCCATTTATCAATAGCTCCTGTTGACTCCAACCTTCGATACTTATGACCTTCGGGAATTTGTTCTTCAATTTCCCCCTAAGTGTCCTATCACCAAAGTGATAGATTTTACACCGCATGTCTAGAAAATTGACAACTAGGATGGTTGCTTACCTCTTGAGCTTCGGATGACCTTCGGTCAACAGCTTCACTTCCTCCTCTCTTTTTCACAGTACACACTTCTGAATCCCACAATCTGATGACATGTGTCCTTCTCATATCGACGGCCACGATTGGCTCCAGTAGTTCGGCTTCGGGAGTTTTTGTTCCTCCACTTTTTCCTTCCTCTGAAGCACACAGATCTCCACCACATGTCCTTCCCAGATCCAACAATCCAAGTTTCTTCGGACTTCTTTGGGACTTCGAAAATCCTACTCCTCAAACACTTCCAAACCTCTGAATACATGGAGTGTCGAAAGACTCTAAGACTATAGTCCGTGCAACTTTCCCATATCTCACGGTTTGGAAAGATCATGATTCCTCCGAATGGATCTTTCTCGTTGGTTGGTAAATTTTTAGTGGACTCCTCCCTACTGAAGAATTTCCATCCACTACCTCTTTTGATCTTGTTTCTCCTCGAAACTTTAAGCTTCTCAGAATGTTTCTTCTTACGCACTCCATGCACCTCTCAAAACGACTTCTTAGACACTTGGCACAAATTCGACCATGTGCACACCTTGCAACAAGTTTCTTTCAACTTAGCCCCTTTATGGGCGACTATGCACTCCTTGCAACAGTTCTTACATGACTCAATTGTTCCTCCTGAACAATATCACGTTGAGTGTGTTTCTACCTACGCACACCATGCGTGGTCCTCTGTACTCCTTTGCAAACAAAGCTTCGTGTTATCTCTCATGAGCTTCTGATTCAAAATAGACTCTGTCGACGCATGCCTTGCGCAAACCATGCACTTCTTTCAAATAAAGCTTCACATTATCTCTCCTGAGCTTCTGAGTCGAACTAGACTCTTTCAACGCATACCTTGTAGACACTATGCACTCCTTGCATGAGCTCGTAGAAGAGAAACAATTGAAACTTATCTAATCCTCACATATTCATACATTCTACCATGTAACGCATTCATAACATAAGAAYAAGTAATAACAGAGAATACAATTAAACAGAAATCCTACCATTCATTCAGATAGACACAGTAATAKCCATACCAAATATTTTGGATCAACGCTTYTCTGTTATATTCATTCAAATGGTATGTACATGGGTTCATACAACTTCCTTTGTAGAAAATGAGCGATAACACACACTCAACAGCTTCGACAATAACAACTTTAATAACTTTCAGCAGCCTCATTTGGGCATACAATACATATATTTATACAAGAAGGGCTYRTAGATATTTTTCCCTCCAACTACCTTARTGATATCTTATCAAAGTAAAAKATTTCAACCACTAAGTCTTTATTACAATAAAGGTTGGGTACAGACAGATAAGAGAGRATGMTTCAGATCTGTACTATTATTAAYTACATTAAAGAAAATATAATCTCCATCGATCTCACGYGATGGTTCAACCACTTATCATTTAATAACTTTAATTACAATACTTTCAAGATATTTATATGATACGCCATCCTTAAAATTTAAAATCACTTCAAAATGCGTGCTAGGGCGTTGAGTTGTCCTCCACTTGCACGTTGATGACAATGCTCCTGCATCAAGACCTTYTAAATARCACCAGTATTTTAGAGGGCAGAGAGACTCTTGATTATTCAACGATTCGAGATCCAAGATACGGTCAGTTCAGACATTTATGTGTGTCGTGTTTCCCGGGGCCCAAGAGATTTTTGATTTGATAAGGGAAAAGGCATGTTTTAGGAGGCGCCAAATAGGGGAACCAAGGAGAGAGGAAGGAGGGACATCAAGGCAACGTAACCTTGAGGAGTTGAAATATTTGGCTATTAGATCTTATTTCCACCAATCTGTAGTTCCTGTGATAAGATGCCAAGCGAGATTCGCTCCCAAATAAGTGTTCATTAGAATAGGATCCCTGATAGCAAGTCCTCCTTCGTTGAGGGGTTGACAAAATTGTTTCCAATTAAGAAGGTGAAATTTTTTGGTATTTGTTTTCCCTCCAGCCCATAGGAAAATTCATAGAGCTCTAGAATTTTTTTTGAGAGTGCCTTTTTGGGCCAGAAGGCCAGAGCACTGAAAAATGGAGAGTGAAGAGAGTACATATTTGAGAAGCATTAATTTTCTAGCTGGATTTAGCCATCGACCTACCCAACTTTGAATTATTGTGAGAATTTTTTCAATTGCTTCCTGCCAAGCCGTGGTGCCATAAGAATTTAGAAATATTGGCATACCTAAATATTTGAAGTAGTTCCAGGTGGTGATGATAGGAAATCTGAAAATTCTAGCAATTTGGTCTTTGATATGACATGCGACATTCCAACCATAGATCCTGCATTTAGCTGAGTTCAATTTTCCTCCAGAAGCTGAGAGAAAAGAGCCAAGAAATCTCTAAAAGCGATTAGTTATGTTTACAGAGGTCACCCCCAAAACAAGTGTGTCGTCTGCAAACTGAGAGTGATTTATTTCCTTGACCCCCCTCACAATAAGTAACCTCGGGAGTCTTCCCTTTCTTCTTTCATCTTATATTTTTCGGCTGAGAGACTCTGCTAGTAGGATGTAAAGGAAGGGGGAAAGGGGGCATCCTTGACAGAGTCCTCTACTAGCCTTGAAAAATTGTGAAGGTCAACCGTTTATTAAGGGGGGGATCCAAGGGGAACCGATACAGGCCCTGCTCCAACAAATAAATTCTTCAGAAAACCCATAAGCTTTGAGTACTGAGTACAGGAAAGAGTGTTTGAAGTGATCAAAAGCATTCGCCATATCTAGCTTGACGACCATACCTGAGGATTTTCTTTTTTTGTTGGAATGTATGGCCTCTTGAACTAGCACAATATTGTCTGTAATCTGTTTATTCTTTAAACATCCTCCCTTATTTTCTAAGAATAGAGTTGAAAGCAAGGATTTTAGGCAATTTGCAATGATCTTGGTAAGGATTTTATACGAGGAATTACAAAGGGAGATGGGATGGAAGTGGGAGAAGTTAGAGGGGTTTGAATCTTTGGGTATGAGAGCTAGGAAGGTGGATTTTGTAGCTCCTCCAATTTTCTTCTTTTGGAGAGTGTAATTCAACATTTTCTTTAAATCTCGTTTGATGGTGACCCAAAAGGATCGATAAAATATGATTGGAAATCCATCAGGTCCAGGGGCTTTGTTAGGGTCCATGTCCCAAATTGCTTTGGCTATTTCTTCTTTAGTTATCTCCCTGACTAATTGATTGTTTTCATGCTCAGAGACAATGCTTGGAATGTTGGCTAGCATATCTAAAACTTATTCATTCGTTCCTTCGTTGCTTGGTTTCTGATATAAGTAATCAAAGTGATGGAAGGACTCGTCTTTGAATTGTTCAAAGGTATCAAGTTGTTGGCCAGTGTTTGAAAGAATGGAAGTAACTATGTTTTTTTTCCTCTGAATTTGTGCTTGTTTGTGGAAGAAGGATGTATTTGAGTCTCCTTCTTTTAGCCAAAAACTTCTAGACTTCAATCTCCAGTGTTCTTCTCTGCGTAGGGAGTGATGTTTCTAGTGGGATTCTTTTTCTTCATTCAGAAGTGTCTCGGTAACTTCCTCTTCTTCTAACCGAAGTTGAACTTTCATAAGCAGTTCAATCTTTTCTTGCCTTTCTTGTTGTAGTGGGATATAGGAAGCTTTCACCCATTCTTTGAGAGCTATTTTGATAGCCTTTAGCTTTCTTTCCCATATATAATTTGGGGATCCAGAGAAAGGGGAAGACCACAAATTTTGAATTATTGGAGGGATAAAAGGATTTTCGATCGAGAGAGGGTTAAAGCGGAAGGGAAGAGGGTTGAAATTCTGTGGGTTTTTGAAGTTTATGGAGATTGGCTTGTGATCAGAAACAGCAGACGGAAGGATATAGGAGGATATTTCTTGAGGGGAGAGAAGGAAATTACTTTTGATGAGGAAGCAGTCCAAACGAGCTTCTATATGGAAGAGGCCAGAGCGCCTGTTGTTCCAAGTATACTTTCCTTTAGACGTCTTGACGTCCTGTAGGTCCCGATCTGTGATTAAATCGATTAGATTTTCGGAGAAGGGGTTTCTGATTTTACTACCTTCTTTTTTTTCTCCTAGATTGAGATGAGTATTAAAATCTCCACCTATTATAAAAGAGGAGAGATCGATGGTGTTTTTTAGCATGAAAAGGGAGTTCCAGCAAGCGGTTTTTTCCTTGTAGGAGTTGGGCATATAGAAGTTGATTACTGAAATGACAACACCATTATCCTTATTTTTAAAAACAATTAAAAGCCAGCTTTGAGTTTCTAGAGTTACCTCAAGATTCCAGATCTGATCRTCCCAGAGAGTTGTTATAGTGCTAGAGGCTCCTTGAGAACTTACGSTTGCTCCATCGATGGTTTTGAAAACCTTTTTTGTTATTTCAAGGATCATTGATGCCTCCATTTTGGTCTCTTGGAGGAGGATTACTGAGGGGTTGGCCATAGTTTTGAGATCTCTTAGGGATTCAGCTTTGAATTTGTTTCCAAAGCCCCTACAGTTCCAGGTTAGAAGATTCATTGACGGGGGGTGGAGGAGGCCTAACTTCCATGAGTCGGGAGGTCAAATCCTTTAGTTCCTCCTTTGCGTGTTGAAGTATGCATGGAATTTTCTGTAGATTGTTGTTTTCCTTGTGCCTTTTCTTTTGATGTTGTTTCTTCTCTAATTTTTTTAATTGATCTCCGACCAGACTTTCTGGGTTTATCCAGGGGGAGTTCTCCTTCCTCCACTTCTTGGTTGGGTTTTGATTTTAATAGGGATTCTTCATTTACTTATTGTTCCACTTCTTGAGTATCCTCCTTTGAAGGATCATCTTCGTCTGACTCTTTTGCTATTATGACTAATGTTGGGGTGGAGAAGGAAACAGGTTCCAACACAGGCGTTGAGGAAGGATTTTTCCTTGAAGATGATTCACCCAAAGGTTCAAAGGAATTTTGATTGGGCAAGAGGGGGATATTGGAGGGGTTAGGGGTGGCATTTTTAGGGGGGAATTTGATAGGAGGATTTTGACGAAGGCCCCGGTTTGGGAATAGATCCTGAGGACCATGGCCATAGCATGTTCCTTTTCCATTGTTGGCTTTCTTTCTGACCTGTTTCCAGCCTTCCTCTTGTTGTCCTACATCATCTTCTTGAGCTTGCTTGTTACTAGGACAGTTTTTAGCAAAATGGTCGTATTCATGACAGGACTTGCATTTGAATGGGAGTTGCTCATAATCTAGCTTCTGAACGTAGGTCCAGTCGTCTAACTTTAACTTGATTGCCTCTGGGAGCCTTTTTTCTAGATCTACTTCTACACAAATCCTGGCACAAGAGTACAGACTAGATTTAGGTTCATCCCTATCGATAAATTTTCCCAAAGTGTCATCGATGCTTTTTAAAACTTCGTCTCCCCAGCAGTGAAATGGAAAATGAAGAAGCCTCACCCAGACTAGGACAGCTGAGGGAATGTCATTTTCTGGGTCAAAATCTGAGGTCCATTTGTTTAGGTATAACCCTCTTGGGCCAAAGAAGTAAGGGCCATTTCTAAAAATGAGATCTATATCTTCTTTGTGCTCAAAGTAAAAAATATAGAAGCCCTTACCACAGAAGAAGTGATTCATGTGTCCCTGTATCAGTGGATGCCAGTTCCACTCAATCCAAAGGTCAATCTGATGAAGTGAAGGCCATAGCCCTAAAATATTATCCAACTTGATTGTAATTATATTATTATAGATAATTGACATTATATAATCTTTGATTATCAATATAAAACCATTTTAACTTTGAATATATAAACATTGAGAAAAATTAAAAAATGAGATGCAAATCTCTCAAAGCTTAAAATATCTTAAATTAAAGTAGATCTACATTAGTTTGCTTATTTATAGATAATAATCCAAATATATATATATATATATGTTTTTTTAAACTAGATATACATCTTTTAGCAAAAAAATTATTTAAATTTTTTTGTTCAATAGTTAGTATGATTTACCTATATAAAAAGATACATGTATTCAGATACATAAATGATATGGAAGCTATAGTCTATTTAATACTTTTCTCAAGAAAATACTTATTAACTTTTAGTCTATTTAATACTTTTCTCAAGAAAATACTTATTAACTTTTTTATATATATTAGAGATTTTTAAATTTAACTTTTAAAATTTCAATTTTTTAATATAATTATTTATTAATATTTTTTAATATAAAATATTTAATATAATTAAAATTTTTATTTTATTGAAAAATAGTATTTGTTTTAATTTTATAAATTTTGATTTTACATTATTATTAACATATATATATAAGAGATTTTTAAACTTAATTTTTAAAATTTTAATTTTTTATTTTTTTAATATAATTATTTATTAATATTTTTAATATAAAATATTTAATATAATTAAAAATATATACATATTTTATTAAAAAATAGTATAAATATTTTTAAAAACATTTTTTAATTTTATCAATTTTGATTTTATATTATTATTGTTTTTTTGTCTTCGGCAAGTTTCAAATAGATGACTTACAAAATACCTTAATAGCACACTTCATCACTAACTATAGTGCACCTCGGTATAGTGCACCTCGGAGACCAAGAAATTTTACATTATTATTGTTAAACAAAATAAAACTTTATTTTCACCCAATTTTGAATTTAAATCATTATCATTTTAACTATTACAAACAATAAACCAAGTTTTACTATTATTTTAAAATGCAATCATTTATAGCATCAAGTGCAATGCTACAAGCCCATAAACTCTTTCCAAGGCATATACAATCCAAATGATGAAATTGTTATTTTATAACCTTTATGAGACATGTAAAAAATATTATATGATCTTATTTTCTTATAGTATTGAAGACAAAGGGGTATCTGGTGAGGTCAAGAACAGTGGTCGTTTTCATATGATGATGACATCTGTAAAAAATATTGTATCATCTTTATGATATTGAAGACAAAGTGGCATCCAGTGAGGTCAAGAGCGGTCTTTGTTTTCTTACCAAGACCAAATCAAATGATGGTGATGGAACCACGTCTTACTTTAATAAATTGTTAATTAAAGGGGTTGTGGTTTAGTCATAAAGATAATTCTTCATTCAAAGAATCTCAAGAGTATTTATCTTATTTAAAAAATATAATAATGATGATACTAAATTCTATATAAAAAAAAAGTACTAATGTTTATATTGAATAGGAAAAAATTACATTTTATAATAATGCTACAAATATTGAATGCACATCAAAATTTGTGCTAAGAGTGTAAGGAGAGTATATGATTCATATTACTTCAAAACATCATAAAAAGAGATACCATGTTATATGATATATTTTATTTTCAGATTGAAATAATAGTTAAGATTTTGTAATGATTAAAGCCAAATATATCTAGGGGTGTGAGTATATAAAGTATATTGGGTTTTGTAAGCTAAAGACAAATGCTTCCATGGTATATATGGACAACTCACACGATAATCCTGATCAATCATTAGCATTTTAAAATCAGCTTATATAGATAACTGGGCTTTGAATTATTACATGGAGAATTCAAATAAATATATGATTTTTTAAGTATCAAAAGTCCTCATAATCATAATATATTAATTAAAATCCTAGCTGAATAAATGTTTAAAAGGTGGCAAGAATATATTTCCTTTAAAAAACCATTGAAAACTATTGTACGAGTGTGAATATTGGTTGATAAAAAAGAAAGAACATTTTTATGTGTGTTGTTTTTGGGTTAATTTATTTTTTTGATAAGTTATAATTTATTGTATTATTATTTTTATAATATATTGTTAATTTTATTTAGTACTATGTTTAGGTTAAATTGTAATAGGGTGCTAAATTTAAATAGTCTTAAGYTTAGGTTAAATTGTAATAGGGTGTTAAATCTACATAGTTTTTTATGTATGGAATTAAAGTTTAGATGTGTTTGATATGGTTTTTATTTGGTAATTTTGGTGATGATCATATGGGATACTAGGCATTTAGTTGATATTAGTGATTTGATATTTGTGAATAGTAATTAATGATGGTTATCCTCATTGCCGATTGACAAATGAGTTATGATTGAAACCTTAGAAAAAAGAAAAGAAATATAAAATAAATAAATAAAAATCAAGAAAAAAATAAAATTATATATTGTTTTACATTTGAATATAAATTGTTAAAATAGTACATACAGGGACAAGAACAACATAGTGGATGGTCTTTCAAAAGTTGAATTGGGATGGATTACTTCCCTTTTATAGGATGGTCACTTCATAGATTTTACACATGCTCCTTGGATTTGATAAAATACTATTCTATTTTGACTGAGCATTAATCATAGTTTTACTTTTTTGATATAATTGTTTATGTAACTTTTTGAGAAAGGAAAAATTGTGTTGATATATGTACCAGTTTTATGTAACTTTTTTGAGAAAGAAATACCTTGTTGTATGTATAAAGATAAGCAAATATGAATAGGATGATTGCTCTAAATAGATATATGAATACAATAATTGCTCTAAATGAATGTTGATCTCAATGTTATGAAACATATGACTTTGTAATTTTGTCTATTAAAACATTTTTCTTTAAAAAAATATATAAATTGTTAAAGTCGATAATAATATTTTGTCAAATTGATGAAATAGGGTAATTAAAATAGCTTTATACCAAGTTTTAAGTCATACTAAATGATATATTTATTCTTGTACTTGTGTATGTAAATGCATGCCACATTGATTGGACTTAAAGGCATCCAAAGCAATTTTGCAAAAAAATACTCTTGTTAAAAATTGTTTAATCAAAAAAAAATGAATTGAATGATGTTAAGTAATAAATTTGATAYTTTATTTAATAATAAAAGTTAATTAAAAATAAATTTTATTTTTAAAATAATATAAATTATAAATACATTTATACTAATTATTAATAATTAAATTTGTTTAAAAATTTTACTAAATTTTTTTCCATAAAATATTTATGCATCAATGATAATTATAATAAAATGGTTTTCAATATCATTTTTTCCACAGAAAAAATTCACAATTAAATTGAAATATAATTTTGTTTTCGTATCGAGAAAATACATTTCCAAGAATACATTTCCAAAAATAATTCCATTGTTAATGATATCTTTCGCCTACAGAGTTTTTTCGGCCACCAAAAGTGAATGATCAAAGTGTAGTGCTAATACAAGAGGCAGTTCTGATTGCCAAGAGTCACAAAAGAGAGGGAAAACCTAAGTTATGGATGTCTCTATGTTGTGATATGAAGATCCACAAAAAAAGAATCATAAAGTAGTAACCTTCTCTCATCTTGGAAGGATCACTAAGAAACTGTAGATGTTGGTCCTAATATAACTTTAGGACATGGGGAGGACCGCCATGCCCTTCTACCCAGAGATTGTAGGTGATAATGCCAGCTTTTTTATGGAAAGTTGCCTTTGAGAGTGAGTCAGCTTCCATGTTATACTCTCGGTAAGTGTGTTTGAAGCTGAGCTTCCTGAAGGTAGATTGAAGATATCTGATCCTATCCTTCCAAGCCAAAAGTGTGGTGACCTGTAGCTTTCCCTTGTTGTTCAACCAGTCTATAACTATTATGGAATCCCCATACAGTTGTAGTACATCGATATTTTATCTAGAAGCCAGGTGGAGTGTATCCCAGACACCCAATAATTCAGCCCTGGTATTGGTGCCCGAGCCACAGTTGAAATTYCATCTGCATTGTGAATTCAACGAGGTGTTAATCAAGCCCCCTGCACCACTTTGCAGGCCATTAGATTGTGATGCTCCATCGAACCAACCGTTGGGCATATCCTCCRGAATATGTGCCTTGGCTTTGGTCTTTGTAATCTCTTTACGTGGRTGAATGGTTGTCCGATTTTTTAGCATACCAAGAGTTTTGTAGGTGACTCTGCTTGTAGATAGAATCCCATTTTCAAAAAACAAATTGTTTCTTTCTAGCCACATGAACCAACAGACCAAGGGAGGGAGGTTTTGAGAGTAATGTTCCCTTTTTACCAAGATATCATAACAGGCGGATAAAGAAAGCCCTTCCCAGTAATGTTTATATTAAGATCAACAATGATATGGTTTTCAATATCTTACACTATCAATACATGTAAATGCTTATGTTTAGCACATTGTTTTCTATCTTAAGAACATTCCTCATTTTCACCATGACTATGTGCTTAGCTTTATCTTATCTTTTCTTAGCCTAGTGATAATGAGCATCCATATTTTAAAATAAAATTGATTTTAGTCTATGATTGTGTGAGTTTTTTATCCCTTATATGAAAAATCATGGTAAAATAATATACATTAATATGTATTTTGGTAAAAGGAAAGAGAATTTTTTTTATATATTTATTATGTTAATTATTTATATAAATATAAAGTTATCCTTAATAATATTTTTTTTTTAAATCATAAAAATTAAATAAATTTAAAAATATTTAATAATTTATAATTTTAAAATTAAAAGTAATATATTCTATTTAATTCTTCTCTTAGAATATGGCATTTCATTTATCAAGAATAAGGTTATAATTAATTAATTAATGTATAAGCACGACATAATTAACATGAAGGATAAGAGGTTTTCTAACATTGCTTCAAATTCCAATAAAAGTCACCTAAAACTTAAAAAGGGTGGTATAAAAATGTTGATTCTTGGTTAAAATATTGAAGAATAAAATGGGCGATAACTCTTCACAATATTATAAAGATGTTGATTCTTGGTTAAAACATTGAAGAATAAAATGGGGGATAACTCTTCATAATATTGATACTTCTAAAAACAGTATCACAACTAAATTTAAAGAAAAATTGTGGCAAGACAAAAAAATATAGAATAAGAGAAAGTTAAAGTATCAAAAAGATATCATTAACCTCAACTTAAAAGATCAAAAATATTTTTCTACTATAACTAGCTTGAACAAGAAAATTAACATTGTTAAATTAAAAATGAACTCTAATTGATCTGGATTGGATCATCATACAATTTTTCATCTATCTTGGTACTTTATGGGTGGAAAACTTTGGAGGAATAATCTTGCAAGGCCATTTTATTAGCAAGCCTCATTTTGGAAAATTGGGGTCTGAAACCTTCTAGAGCCATTTTGAGGCATTAAATGACATTTTTGGGGTTAAAGTGTTTGGAACATATGTGCACACCCTTGACAATGTTCTACACTCTAAGACCTTTCCAACGATGCAAACAACACCTCAATCAGAGCTTGTATGAAAAAGTTATCCCTCTCGCAAGTTGACCTACCTTGTTGACCACCATGGTATGAGTGGATGTCGTGCCAGCCCCCATTACTCAAATGTGTGGGGCTAGCCACATGCGGAATTTCAAGAAGATTATAAAAGGTCCAAACCTAATCGCTAATTGAGGGTTGAGTAAGTCAAAACCCTAACCCTAGACGACTATTGGGCTATGTTGAATATTAGGTCACTGCAACAATAAAGGGTTACATTATTTTGTATTGTATATGTTCCATAGTTGAGCAAAGCAACCAAGTAGTGGGATTTGAGATCATAATCGAGGTAGGAAGAAGATACTGTAGTATCCATTCAGGCCACAAAATCATAGTCAAATTCATAGTGAGTGCCCCTCTTTCTTTGTATTTGTATTTCCATAAATGAAGAAAAGACAGCAAAGCATAGGCCTCACCTTCTAGTTGGGTTTTCTCTTGTATTGGGTTTCCCATGATATATATTGTGTTCATTTGTATGTGGATGGTGTGTTCTTTTGTTCATTTCTTTCATTTTTGTAATTCAGTTATTTCATAAATTCAAGCAAATCTAGTAATTCACTAATTTGGGATCCAAGAAATAAACTACAAAAATATAAGATTATGTGATAGTTTAAGATCTATTGCGATGAATTTTTCCAGAGGAATATCCATGGCAGTTTACATATCATATTGGTATCAAAGAAGTTTTCTTTGGGGTATTTATGGAAAGTTGCAGGATCCTAGAATTGTCTTAAGAAGAAAGTCACGGAACCCTGGCCATGGAAAATGAGTCTATTCACAACAACCCTCAAGATCTAGCAAAAAAGATATTTGTGAGGCTGAAGAGCAAGTCACTCATATCTCTCGGAATATGGCCCTCCTCATGGCAGCTCTAGCAAGCAATCTCGGATCGTTCGAGGAGGCTAGAGGCTCTAACTCATAGATCGGATCAGAGGGGAAATCAACAAAAAATGAAGACCCGAAAAAGGAGTCAAGGAAAGGGATCGAGAAAGAGAAGTCAAGTTCCAGTGCCATTACCCCTTTACAATATTTGTTTAAAATGGATGTGAAAGTGGATATCAAGCCATACCAAGGTGAGATCGATGCATTAAAGTTAAATCATTGGTTGTGGCAACTAGAGATCCATTTTAGTGTTCACGATATAGATGAGAAGTATAAGGTTTTGATTTCCAAACTGAAATTAGAGGGTCGTGCATTAACCTAGTGGGAAAGTCACACAAAGACACTTAGAATGGAGGGTGATCCACTAGTAACTAAGTGCGAGGATTTCAAAACCCTCATTAAGTCTCGATTCTACCCTATTGGGTATGTAGTGGACCAATGGATCTGTTGGAATTATATCATGCAAAGGCAAGGGAAGAGTGTGCAGGAGTACACCATCAAATTCAGAAATATGGCTATCGTGTTAGGAATCTCTCTCAAGAACCCAAATGTACTCCTCAAATATCTAGGGAGTCTACACAATCATTTGTAAAAGAAATTGATGATCTTCAAGCCCAAGACAATTGATGAGGCCTGTGTGCAAGAACATTATCTAGAAAATATAGGCCACAAGAAAGAACAACCAAGTGGTTCTAAGCAGAAATAGCACTAAGACGCTTCCAAGGAGGGAAAGAAGAAGTGGAAAGGGAAAGACAAGAAAATGACAAAGAGTGCACATCAGTGCAAGGATCCAAGTAACCACCATAACCATTGTAATATCGATGGTCACACTGAGGAAAAGTATTTGAAAATACATCCAAAGATGAACCCTTAGAACCATAAGAAGGATCCTAAGAAGAAGAACCTTCTAGCCATGGATTCAAGCATTCAGGTAGAGAGTAGCTCAAATGTGGATGAGAAGATTGTCTGCATTGTAGTGCAGAAAGAGGTGAATCTAAGTAGCCTTCATCACAAGGAAGAGAAGGAGATGAAAAAACTCTTCCATATCAAAATACAGGTCAAGAAGACCAAGGTAGATGCTCCATTTGATTTCGAGTCACGAGAAAATCTCATAGCAATTGATCTAGTCAGGAAACTTGGTTTAAAAGTTCATAATCATTCTAGCTCACATCCATTGGGGTGGGTAAACAAGGATGTAGATATCAAGGTCACAAAACAATGTAAGCTCAAATTTGTTGTAAGTGCAGATTTTATTAATTAAGTGAAGTTGCATGTAGTACCCCTTGATGTGTGTGTTGTAGTGTTTGGAAGCCCCTGCATGTATATGAGGCATGCAATATTCATGCGAAGAGAAAACTAGTGTCGTCTAATCAAGGATAGGAATTATTTCATCATCAATGCACATGAAGGTAAATCAAAGATCTCACTAGTAAGTGCCAACCAAGCCAAAAAGTTGATTAGTTCAAGTAAGAAGTATGTTTTTATTTTCTTACAAGAGAATCGGGCGAGTGATGAATCGATACGAGTAAAGGCATCCCTAGAGGGATGTACTAAAAAGAATAAACAATAGTTGGAGGAGTTTTTCCAAGCATATAGAGGAGTGTTCTATGAGCCTAAAGGATTATCAACAAAGATGGAAGTGGAGCACGAGATGTAGTTGTTTCTTAACTCCCCATTACCAAATATTGAGTTTTATAGGCAGTCTGTTCTGGAAGCGGATGAAATGAAGAAACAGCTGCAACATCTACTGGAGCAAGGAGTAATTCAACAAAGCACCTCACCTTGTGGGTCACTTATCATAATTATACCCAAGAAATATGGGACTTGGAGAATGTGTATCGACTACAAAGCTTTAAACAAGATTACACTCAAGGATCGGTACCCTATGCCAAGGATCGATGATTTGTTAGACCGGTTGCAACATGCCAAGTACTTCACCAAGTTGGATCTCAAATCGAGATACCATTAGGTACGTGTCAAAGAAGAAGATGCATGGAAGACTTCCTTCGAGACAAGGCAAGGTTTGTATGAATGGTTGGTCATGCCATTTGGTTTATGTAATGCACCAGTGACATTTATGAGACTGATGAGTGATGTATTGCACCCATATTTAGATTCATTTGCTATATTGTATTTAGATGACATATTGGTTTATATCTCTACCTAGGAGGAGCACATGTCACATCTCATGCAACTGTTAGAAACTCTGAAAAGACACCAATTGCTAGATAACCTCAATAAATGTGAGTTTTCTCAACAGTCATTGATGTATTTTGGGTATGTGATCGGTGGAGGGGAGCTCAAGATAGATCTTGCAAAGGTGGAGGTCATCATAAAATGATTATTTCCTACTAATGTCACTGCAATTAGGAGCTTTTTTGGGGTAGAACAGTACCTATGGAATTTCATAGCATATTTTTCAGTGTTAGTTGCACCACTCCACGCCATAACAGCAAGCGGTAAGAGTTTCTTGTGGGGAAAGAATCAGAAAAAATATTTCAACAAGATAAAAAGAAAGATCAGTCAAGCACCATTTCTCACGTTGCCTAACTTTTAGAAGCCCTTCAAAGTGGAGATAGATACAAGTGGGTATGTTATGGGAGCAGTTTTTATGCAAGGAGGTAAGCCAATATGTTATCATTCTAAGATGTTTCATGGGGGAGTTTTGAACTACCCTACATATGATAAGAAAACTTATGCCTTGGTTCAAGTTGTTAAGAATTTGAATCACCATATGATGGGAAAGGAAACCATACTCCACAAAGATCACCAGCCACTACAGTGTTTGCGAGCCCAAAGTATGTTAAGTTTTAATGTTGCTATTAGGTTATTGTCAAATTACATGAGCATTCAATGCATTTCAAAAACAACGGCATAAGGAGGATCACTGAAAGAAACACAATCACAAGGTATGCAACATTTTATACTGGGAAACCCTCATGAGGGAGAAAACCCAACAAAAATTCCTCAATAATAGATTGTCAATACGATGCCAAGACTAAGAAAAAAACACCAAGAATAAAATAAGACTGAGCACACGCCTCTCTTCTCCTTCCCCCTGCAATTGCAACTGTCTTCAAGATATGTGCAATAGATGAGTGAGTGTGAGAGTGTGTAAGTGAGGCACTATCCTCACATATAAATACTACTTGAGGAGGCGCTAGGGTTATGTCTCTTCACATGGTAGGGGTGACTTCTTCTAGAAGTGGTTAAAACCACTTTATAAACACTAGGGGCCGACTTTACAAATACCACCATATAAATATGGTTTGACCAATCCACAAAATGGGATTTGATCTTATACAAGACTCGACATGATCAATCCGCAAAACGGGATTTGATATATAAGATAGTAACTCAAATATAATTAGAATATTCTTCGAAGTTACAATAATTCAACACTCCCCCTTAATGAGAAGGGTATTCTACTAACATGACCCAACACAACATCATCAAAAGAAAGAGAGTGCAGCATCATCATCAACATCTAGAACATTGACTAACACATCTATAAAACATCGAAAGTTTTTCTCATCATCAATATCATCATCTTTCACAACATGGAGATGGAATAGCATCATCAGCGATAACAGCATGAAGCTAAAACATCAACATAAATAGCATGAAGCTAAAACAGCAACATCACCAACAACACGAGGTTGATACAACATCATCAACGGCAGGAGGTTGAAACAACATCATCAACGGCAGGAGGTTGAAACAACATCATCAATATATGGAAACAGGATGAGGCAAGTGTATCAACTACAACATTTGTGGTACTCTGACAGATCGTCCTTACCGAACCTTTGGGATATTCCCAGGAATCATAAGATTCCCTAGGATATAAAATCCTAACAAGCTACCACGTGGTACTCTGACAGACTTTCCTTACCGGACCTTCGGGATCTGCCCAGGAATCATAAGATTCCCTAGGATATAAAATCCTAACAGAGCTACCACTATTGACCATAGCTGGCATATACATGCATAGGTACTCTGACAGACCGTCCTTACCTGACCTTCAAGATCTGTCCAGGGATGATCAATCCCCTAGGATATAAAATCCTAACGGAGCTACCCGTTGTTGGTCAGGATACGATAGTATCATCAACATCACTCCCCCTTTCGAGGGAGGTCCTTTCAGACAACACCAAGCTTGTCTCGGAAGTACTCAAACATCACATGAGACAAAGGCTTGGTCAACACATCTGCAACCTGCTCATATGTGCTAACATATTGGAGATTTATAGCTCCCCTCTGCACCATATCACGAATGTAGTGATACCGGATCTCTATGTGCTTCAACTTATCATGGAACATTGGGTTCTTCGTTATCTTTATAAAACTCTAGTTATCACATAGAATCACGGTGGCTTCCATCTCTAGATCGAATAGACCTGTCAACAACTTCCGAAGCCATATGGCTTCACAACTGGTGGAACATGCTGCAATGTACTCTGCTTCTGTCGTGCTGAGAGAAATACTGGATTGCTTCCTTCTTTGCCATGAAGTCATGGCTAACCCCAAACTGAAACAACATCATGAAGTGCTCTTCCTGTCGGAAGCACTTCCAGCCCAATCTGAATCAGTATAACCATACAGTATGAAGTCATGATCTCTAGTATAACAGAGAGCATAATCCAACGTACCCTTGAGGTATCTCATCACATGCTTTGCAGCTACCAGGTGAACATGCCTGGGCTCCACCAGAGATTGACTCAAGGTGTTCACAGCAAAGCATATATCTGGCCTAGTATTCATTAGATACATCAACGATCCAATAATCTATTTGTATAGAGTAGCACCAACCAACTCTGACAAAGTATCAACCAGGAGCTTCAAATTTGTTTCCATGGGTGTGTTCATGGCTTTACATTCCAACATGTCAAATCTCTTCGGTATTTTTCTTCCCTTGGTTGAGGAATATCTTCTCTGGGCTCTCCCAAACTTCATGACCTAAGAAATAATGCATTGGACCTAGGTATTTTATCTCAAACTCTGTAGCAAGCTTCTTCTTGCAATCTGTGATGAGTTTTTCTTCTTCAGTCAAGAAGAAATCATCCACATATAGTGGCAATATGAATGGTTCAGCATTCATAATCTTTAGGTAAAGGTTAGAATTAGCTTTACTCTTGGTAAAGCCCAAGCTTGTCATGAAACTATCAATTCTGCCATACCAAGCTCTAAGAGCTTGCTTCAACCCATACAGAGATTTCTTCAACTTGCAGACATGAGTATTTCTATCTTCAACTTCAAACCCTGTTGGTTGTTCTATATACACTTCTTCTTCAATAACACCATTTAAGAAATTTGTTTTCACATCCATCTGGTGTAACTTCCACTTCATTTTAGTTGCAAGAGCTATGATGGTTATGATAGAAGTGTATCTGGCTACAAGAGAGAATGTTTCTTCATAGTCAATACCTTCCTTTTAAGAAAAAACACGAACCAAAAATCTTGCCTTGTATTTTTCAATACTTCTATATGTTGCATGTTTTATTTTGTATATCCACTTGGAAGATACCACATCTTTGTTCTTTGTTCTGGGAACTACTTCCCATACATCATTATTTATGATGGATTGGTATTATTTTGTCATGGTGTCTATCCATTCTTTCTTTTGAACGGCTTCTTCAAAGCAAGTAGGTTCCTCTTCTATGAGATCACACATCAAGGCCATATAGATGGAGAATGGCTTAGGTTTATTGCTTTGTCTCATGGTTCCTTCTGGGGCACCATACTTCTCTGCATCTTGAATAAGTTCTTTCGCCCAAGCTAGCTTTCTCTTGTGAGAGATCATCATATGGGGAGGTTCTTGAGATTCTATCATATCATGATCTTTTGGAATCTCATCATCAGGGGTAACTGTAACTTCCTTCATGGGTTCTATAACTCTGGGAGCTACATGTTCTTCTTCATATACTTCTTCAAGCTAGCATTTCCCTGATCTTTTGAGTGTTGCATCTTCATCAAAGGTTACACCTATGTTGATCTCAATATAATGGTAACCTAGTATGTAAATTCTAAAGGCCTTAGAGACCTCACAGTATCCAACAAATATTCCTTTCTTTCCTGAAGGATCCAACTTAGTTCTTTTTTCTTTTGGAATGTGTACAAATAATGGACAACCAAATTTTGTAGATGGCTTACTTCTAGCGTATTTCCGGTGAACATTTCTTTGGGTGTTTTGAATCCAAGTGCACTATGGGATACTCTATTTTCGACATATATTGTTGTTCTTGTTGCTTTAGCCCATAAGTGCATTGGAAGATCTTGATCATGAATCATAGTCTTTATTGCTTCCATAATTGTTCTATTCTTTCTTTATACTACACCATTTTTTGAGGATTATAGGGAGTGGTGAGCTCCCTCTTAATCCCAGCGTCTCTGCAAAAGATTCCAAATTCATTTGAAGTGTACTCTCCTCCATTGTCTGATCTGAGTATCTTAATTTTCCTTTCAAAGAGGTTTTCTACCAAGGCTTTGAATTCCTTGAACTTTCCAAGTACTTCATCTTTTGATTTCAATAAATAAAACCAAGTCTTACAAGAGTAATCATCAATAAAAGATACCTAGTTTACATACCCACTTAGAGAGGTTGATGGCATTGGACAGCATACATCTGAGTGGAAAAGTTCCAAGATTCCTTCTGCTTYAYTGTCTCTCTTTGGAAAAGGATTATTTATGTTCTTTCCTTGTGCACATCCCTTGCATACACCTTCATGATCAACCTTTAATTTTGGTAAACATGTAACTACCTTGCTTACATATGGTAAGGCTTTGTAGTTGATGTGAGCTAGTCTTCTATGCCAAAGTTCACAAGGAATTTCAGTAGAGTGAGTCAAAAATACATCTGAGTGACCTTTTAAATTGTGCAACCCACCTTCTTATGTTTCAATAACAACTGCATCTTCTATAGTTTTTCCTATAGGACACATAAGAACTTCACCATCTATGAATGCAACTCTGAAACCTTTCTTATCTAGAGCTGAGATAGAAAGTAAGTTCTTTGTCAAACCCAGTACATAAAGTACATCCTTCATTCTCATCGGAGTTCCTGAATCAATTTTGTAGGTGGATTCTCCCATTCCTTTGATAGGGCACTGATAATAATCTCCAAGTGAAACTTTATGGGGGAAGTCATTTTCTGTAAGGCTAGAAAGAATGTCTTTCTGACCTGTCATGTGCTTAGAGGCACTACTATCTATGAGCCAAGTATCCTCTCTAGGTGTCACAGATATTGAGAAAGCTGAAAACAAGACATAATATTCAATCTCTTCTTTAGTCAACTTCGTGGGTGGCTCATCATCTTCCCCTGCATGGGCATGATGTCTTTTGTTATTTCTCTTCTTGTATTATTTCCTTATGGCAGGTCAATTCTTAACAATGTGTCTCATCTTATCAATCTTATCACAATGATAACATTGATAACAGGAGAAATATTTTCCCTTTCTTTGACCCTTATGATATTTTTGGAATCTCTTTGGAGGGTGAGATTATTTATGAAAGTGGGTCTTTTTTTGAAAATGAGACTTTTTCTTTTCTCCTTTAGCATGACAATCTAGGGCTTGATCTTCATCTCTTAATGGGACGGATTTTCGGTTGGCTACTCTTGCTTCTTCTTGAACACATTCTTCCCATAAACTGTCAAATTGGAGTTTCTCATTTCTTGCACAAATAGTTTGGATTAAGGCATCCCAAGGTCTTGTGAGACCATTAAGAGTTTTCATTATAAATTTGTCTTCATCTAAGTTGTCTCCAATTGTCTCTAATTGTTCCTTAAATTGAGAAACCCTAGAGAAATAGTCTTGAACTATATCTCCTTTATGCATCTTTGTATTCTTGAGTTGGGTTCTCAAGTTCATCTTCTGGTTGATGTTATTTCCTTCATACATTCTGGTTAGGGCATCAAACATATATTTTGGAGTATTCTTAAAAGACACTTGAGGGATCAAGTGGTATTTAATGGAATATACAATTATTATTTTATCCCTAATCATATCCTTCTTGTACTTCTCTTTGGCTCCATCTTCTTCGAGTTCCAGTACATTTTATTTTATGAATTTTGCAAGGTCATTCTCTTCAAGAATGAGTCCAATTATGTACTTCCAAGCACAAAAGTTTTCCACACCTTCTAATTTGTCAACAAGCTTGGTGCTTGCAGACATCTTGACCTGGAGCTAGGAAAATGACCAAAAAACGAAAGTGCTCAGAAAATGAATCTGAACTTACCGGGAGATGCGTTGGGCTGAGGTGAGTTGGTTGGAGCTGACTATTTCAGAAAATTCCAAGTTTTACCCCTTGAAACTTGACCTGTGAAAATCTGGACTGGTACTTCTGGTTTCCTAGTTTTCTGGTTTTGTGGTACCATCCAAAACTAGGTTTTGACTTTCGAAGAATATGGCCACTGAAAAAGTTCCCTCAAGTTGCCAAAAGATGCATTATGCAAGGCACACTTCCCAAGATAGTTTTTGGTCAAAAATTCATCTTCAATAAAAAGCCCTAATTTCTTTGTACGACAACAGTGACGTTTTTAGATACCTAGTGAAAGGTGCTCTATTCAATCAAGCTCTGATATCATGTTAAGTTTGAATGTCGTTATTAGGTTATTTCCAAATTACATGAGAATTCAATGCATTTCTAAAACAACGGCATAAGGAGGATCACTGAAAGAAACACAATCACAAGGTACGTAGCATTTTATCCTAGAAAACCCTCATGGGGGAGAAAACCCAGCAAAACTTCCTCAATAATAGATTGTCAACACAATGCCAAGACTAAGACCAAAACACCAAGAATAAACTAAGATTGATTGTGCGCCTCTCTTCTCCTTCCTCTTGCAACTGCAATTGCCTTCAAGATATGTGCACTAGATGAGTGAGTGTGAGAGTGTGTAAGTGAGGCACCATCCTCGCATATAAATACTACTTGAGGAGGCGCTAGGGTTATGTCTCTTCACATGGTAGGGCTGACTTCTTCTAGAAGTAGTTAAAACCACTTTATAAATACTTGTGTCCGACTTTACAAATACCACCATATAAATATGGTTTAACCAATCCACAAAAGGGGATTTGATCTTATACAAGACCCGACATGATCAATCCGCAAAAGGGGATTTGATCTATAAGATAATAAATCAAATATAATTAGAATATTCTTCGAAGATACAATAATTCAACAAAGCAATCTTTAGCAAACCAGACATTACAAGTGGATGGGGGTTTTGTAGCAATTTCATCTAGTCATCAAGTATAAGAAGGGAAACACTAATAAGTTGGAAAACATGCTTTCAAGGCCACCTACATCCAAGACTATAGCTTTGGGAACTCTTATGCACATGGAGCCTTTTACCCATGATGCATACAAAGAGGCATACACAAAAGATGAGGACTTTATAGAGGCCTTTCAACAACTACATAGCCAAATTCGTGTAGAAGAAGGTGATGAAAAGGCTGACTATCATCTCTAGAGTGGGTTACTCTACAAGCTAGACAAAATTTGTGTTTCTAAAGGTGAAATATTGTAGCTTATTAGAGAGGTTCACACCTCCAAGGTTACAGGACATTTTGGTGTTGGGAAGACAATTACTAACTTACAAATGTATGTGTACTAGCCTAGAATACAAGAAGATGTAGCACGGTATATTAGAGGATGTATACTTTAAGGATATAGGGGCTTCCACAGTGCAGCATATTAGATATTACTTTCGGGATTAACTGTGTAGTGTAAGTCATTAATCTATGACCCATATCCATGAGTATTAGTCGCAACTGACCAATAATTCTCATGATTTGAATAGCCCACTTAGCACTCAATGCATCGGGTGATGCTCACAGGGGTGAAGAAGTGGGATTGAAACCAACGAAATGAATCGCATAGCATCAATCATCACTTCCGGGTCTTGCACCTGGTAACCAGGACTTCCCAGGTGGTCACCCATCCCAAGACACCTCTGGCTCAAGCACGCTTAACTATGGAGTTTTCCCCACAATCAAGCCCACTTAGCTTGCTACCCCATTTGCAAAACCTTAGCAAGTATTGTGCCTTATGAACTACCCAGTTAGAGCTCCCTTCACTCTTATTATTTAAGGATATAGGGGCTTTCGCAGTGCAAGATATTAGATATTACTTTTGGGATTAACTGCGTAGTGTAAGTCATTAATCTATGACCCATATCCATGAGTATTAGTCGCAACTGACCAATAATTCTCATGATTTGAATAGTCCACTTAGCACTCATTGCATCGGGTGATGCTCACAGGGGTGAAGAAGTGGGATTGAAACCA
>JASDQU010503135.1:29608-43991 GCA_032191745.1 Picea mariana
TGTATGTAAAACATATTTCCAAAGAAACAAGGTCGGTGAGAATCTTATTATATTTCAATTTCTCTTTGTATGTTATTCCTTCTCTCCAATCAATCTTGTTTTCAACAGATTCTTCCAAGTTGTTCGTAAATCTTTTTATTTGAGCATCATTATCAAAAACCCACCAGTGCTCAGCGTTGTCAAGAACAAAAGGTCTAAATATGATCTCTAACTTCCCACCTTCCAATAAATCTTTGCATGGTTTAAGAGTTGAAGTGACTACAGCTAAAGCATCAACTTTCTCATTAAACATTCTAGGTTCAACTTCTAAGAACAATGGATCAAACCATTCCATGGTATCCCACACAACATTTCTATACATTTTCAATATATCATTCTAGCATGCAAATTGATTCTTTACTTGTAAGATCACCAAATCAGAGTCACCTTGGATTTTCAAATTTTAATTCCCATATATTTAGCCATGTTCAATCCAAGTGAAAGCACTTCATATTCAACCACATTATTCCTTGCTTCAAATCTAAGTGAAAGGCATAACACAAAGTGTCACCGTCGGGAGAAACAAACACCACTCCTGCATTGGCCCATGTTCTAGACTTAGCTCCATAAAATTTCATCTTCCAAGCAATATTGACATTTTCTTGGGGAGCTACCTCAGTTGCTAACGCAGTATATGTTAATGTTTAAGCCATTATTATAGTTCTTTGCATTTCAATAGATAACAATAGCATAACACAAGATCACTGAGAAATACACAATCACAAGAGACACAGCATTTATCCTGGGAAACCCTCTAGGGGAAGAAAACCCAGCAAAACTTCCTTATTATAGATAGCCAATACAATGCCAAGAGATAACTTAAACTAATACAGAAGATCCTCTCCCAAAGATGTGCCACTCTCTCTCTCTCTTCTCTAAGTGCAATTCCGAAACTTGTCTCTTAATGAACAAGTGAGGTGTTTCTAAGTGAGGCACTAGCCTTCATATTTATACAAGATTGGCACGTGTGAAGTGTCTCTTCACTAGCAAGGCCGACTTCTCAAACTGGGTGGTTATAACCACCTTTATTATATTTTGGGGCCTCTTAAATATCTTATGGGGCCAACTTCTTCTTTTTCCTATTACAATTACATTATGACCAATCCACAAAAGGGGATTTGGTCCTTTTACAAAAGCCGACATGATCAATCCACAATGGGGATTGATCCAATGAATAATATATCAAATAACAATAAGAATGCACTTTGCGTTACATTATTTTAACACTCCCCCTTAACAACAAGGGTATTCTTCAATAGCATCAGGCGAGAGAGAGAGGACAACATCATCCACAGCATCAAGTGGGAGAGAGGATAGTATCATCAATATCATCTTGGAACACTGTTTGGCGTATCTATAAATCATCGGAAGTTTTCTTCATCGACAGCATCGTCATTCTCAAAGGAATGCAATCATCATCTGCATCAATATGGATTAGTATAAAACTAATACATCATCATCACAGAACGAGGCTGGTTCATCATCATCATATTGGACTAGCTTTACGTCACAACTGTAAGGATGGAAGCACAGTACTCATCTTGCTTTACGTCACAGCAATCAAGTTGGAAGCAAGGTACTCGTCTTTCTTTACATCACAGCAATCAAGCTGGAAGCAAGATACTCGTCTTGCTTTACGTCACATCAAACAAGCTGGAAGCAGGATACTACACTAGCTTTACGTCACAACTCTCAAGCTGGAAGCACATTGCTAGTCTCATCTCATCGTCTTGCTTTACGTCACAACAATGAAGCTGGAAGAAAGATATCTGTCCTGCTTTACGTCACAACAATCAAACTGGAAGCAGGATACTAGACTAGTTTTACGTCACAGCTCTCAAGCTGGAAGCACAGTGCTAGTCTCATCTCATCGTCTTGTCACAACCATCAAGTTGGAAGCAAGATACTAGACTGGATTTACGTCACAACTATCAAGCCGGAAGCACAGTACTAGTCACATCTCATCTTCTTGCTTTACGTCACAACCATCAGGTCAGAAGCAAGATACTAGACTGGCTTTACGTCACAGTTGTCAAGCCAGAAGCACAGTACTAGCATCATCACATCTTCTTGCTTTACATCACAACCATCAGGTCAAAAGCAAGATACTAGACTAGCTTTACGTCACAGCTATCCAGCCGGAAGCACAGTCCTAGTCACATCACATAGTCTTGCTTTACGTCACAGCTATCAAGTCGGAAGCAAGAGATGTCTCATCATAGCAACTACTCCCCCTTTTGAGGAAGTTCCTTTCGGACTATACCGAGCTTATCTCGAAAGTGCTCAAACTTTACACGAGATAGAGGCTTGGTCAACACATCAGCAACATGTTCATCCGTGCTAACGTACTGGAGATTTAAGGCTCCTCTCTACACCATGTCACGGATGTAATGATATCGTATCTCTATGTGCTTCGACTTGTCATGAAATACAGGATTCTCTGTCATCTTTATGCAGCTCTGGTTGTCACATAGGATCGTGGTTGCTTCCATCTCTAGGTCAAATAGACCGGTCAGCAACTTTCAAAGCCATATAGCTTCACAGCTGGCAGAACATGCAGAAATGCATTCTGCTTCCGTTGTGCTGAGAGGAATGTTGGATTGCTTTTTACTCTGCCACGAGATCATGGTTGATCCCAAACTGAAACAGCATCCTGAAGTGCTTTTTCTGTCAGAAACACTTCCTGCCCAATCTGAATTAGTGTACCCACTCAATGTGAAATCATGATCTCCATCATAGCTGAGACCATAATCTAATGTACCCTTAAGGTACCTCATCACATGTTTTGCAGCCACTAGGTGAACATGTCTGGGTTCTACCAGAAACTAACTCAAGGTGTTCACGGCAAAACAAATGTTTGGTCTGGTGTTCGTCAGGTACATCAATGATCCAATAATTTGTCTGTACAGTGTGGCATCAATCAATTCTGACGAAGTGTCGACCAGCAGCTTCAGCTTCGCTTCCATGGGTGTATTCATGGACTTGCATTTCAACATGTCGAATCTCTTCAGGATTTCGACTACATACTTCCCTTGGTTGAGGAAGATCCTCTCTGGACACTGCCATACCTCAAGACCTAAGAAATAATGCATTAGGCCAAGGTCTTTCATCTCAAATTCTGAGGCGAGTCTCTTCTTACATTCGGTGATGAGATTTTCTTCTCCAGTTAAGAATAAGCCATCCACATACAGCAATAGTATCACTGGCTCATCGTTCATAACCTTGAAGTAGAGGTTAGAATCTGCTTTACTCTTGGTAAAGCCCAAGCTCGTCAGGAAACTGTCTATACAACCATACCAAGCTCTAGGAGCTTGCTTCAATCCGTATAAAGATTTCTTCAACTTCCAGACATGAAACTTCATGTCTTCAACTTCAAATCCTTGAGGTTGCTCTATATGCACTTCCTCTTCGATGACACCGTTTAGGAAAGTTGTCTTCACGTCCATCTGGTGTAACTTCCACTTCATCTTAGTTGCAAGGGCTATGATGGTTCTAATCGAAGTGTATCTGGCTACAGAAGAGAATGTCTCTTCATAGTCAATGCCTTCCTTTTGAGAAAATCCACGAGCGACAAATCTTGCTTTGTACTTCTCAATACTTCCATCAGCAGCGTGTTTTATTTTGAAGAGCCATATGGAGGATACCACATCTTTACTCTTTGGTCTGGGAACTATTTCCCATACATCGTTCTTTATTATGGATTGGTATTCCTCTGTCATGGCATCTGTCCATTCTTTCCTCTGAATGGCCTTTTCAAAGAAGGTAGGCTCATCCTCTAGAAAATCACACATCAAAGTCGTATAACTGGAGAATGGCTTTGGTCTTTTTACCTGTCTCGTGGTTCCTTCGAGAACACCATACTTCTCTCCATCTTGAATAAGCTCTCTAGCCCACGCTGACTTTCTTTTATGGAGGATCGTCATCTAAGGAGGTTCTTGAACTTCTATCATGTCATGGTCTTCTAGAAATTCCTCATCAGGGGAAGTTACGACTTCCCTCACTGGTTCTGCGGCTCTAGGAACCTCCCTCACTGATTCTGCAGTTCTGGGGATTACCGGTTCCTCTTCATATACTTCTCCAAGATGGAATCTTCTTGATTTCTTGAGTGTTGCATCTTCATCAAAGGTCACATCCCTGTTGATCTCAATGTGACGGTGACCTGGTATATAGATTATGAAGGCCTTGGAGACCTCACAGTATCCCACAAATGTTCCCTTCTTTCCTGAGGGTTCCAGCTTGTTTTTCTTCTCTTTCAGTATATGAATAAATATTGGGCAGCCATATATTTTGAGATGGCTTACCTCTAGCTTCTTTCCGGTGAACATCTCTTCCGGGGTCTTAAGCACAAGTGCACTATGGGACAATCGGTTATGCACATACACAGTTTTCATTGTTGCTTCTACCCATAAGCACATACGAAGATCTTGATCATGGATCATAGTCTTCACAACTTCCATTATCATTATGTTCTTTCGTTCAGCTACACCGTTTTGTTGGGGATTATAGGGAGTAGTGAGTTCCCTCTTGATCCCAACATCTTTGCAGAAGTTCACAAACTCTTTTGAGGTATATTCTCCTCCATTATCTAACCTGATTGTCTTAATCTTTCTTTCAGAAAGATTCTCTATCAAGGCTTTGAATTCCTTGAACTTGTTGAACACATCATCTGCTAATAGAGGATGATGGCATTGGGCCACATACATCTGAATGAATGAGCTCTAGGACTCYTGCTTTGTTGTCTCTCTTCAGAAAAGGGTTCTTGATGTTCTTCCCTTATGCACATCCATTGCATATGCCTTCATGGTCAACCTTAAGTTCTGGTAAACCTGTGACTGCTTTGCATATGTATGGTAGTGCCTTGTAATTGATATGAGCTAATMTTCTATGCCAAAGTTCACATGAGTTTTCAATGGCGTGGATCATGGCAGCCTCTAAGTGACCCTTTAGCTTATGCAAGCCACCTTCTTCTTTTCCAATGATGATTGCTTCATTTATGGTCTCTCCTTTAGCACATTGCCTTCTGCAACCTTCACTATAGCTTCCTCAAGGTCATTACCTATGACCTGGAGCAAGGTCAACAAAATAGCAAGAAAGAGTAATATCCTTTTGATAATATAAGGTAATAGTACGAACAATCATCACAGTAGCTCCTTTAGAGCTATCACTTGTAACTTGTCTGAAGCAAAGATTTAAAGATAAGGAATACAATATGAAAATGAGGTCAATACTCTCATAGTGTTGTGATCAAACATTCCTCCATGGCAACCTGGGACTAACACATGAGATTCTTCCTAGAGGAGGTGTTAGTTGCATTAGACAAATGATTAAGTTAAGCATTTATCTTTATATGCTCACATGCTATCAAGTATGATACTTCACAAAGACTGCTATCTCAACTATAGTCATGAACTTGTCATGTGTACCTTTGAATCTTATTAACTTGATTAATCAAACCTGGAGCCTTGTCCTCAGGAATGAGTGCTTGCTTTTCTTCCGAGTCTCCTTCACTCAAGATGACGAGTACTTTCTTCAACCTGTCATCTGTACTAAGAAAATACGCTATCTTGAGAGAAGGTTGGGTTAGAGGATAAGTTCTATGATCTCAACTTGTAATCCATCTAATACCTTGACTTAGGTTTTGATCAAAGGTTAGAATGATGGCCATGCAACACTGATCAAAATAATGTCATAACAAATAGATGCATATCAGAATAATCACACCTAGGTTGCATCATTCCTCTGAATGTGCTGGATCTTGAGATCCTTTTGGATCTATGGCAAGAGATCCCTTCTCTTGTAAACACTCTTTAAAGTTTAACCATTTAAACATATGTGAGTACATACCTCTGATAGCATTTGCAGGTGGTGGCACCATCTGGCAGCAACGATAATCATTACCAACTCTTTAAAAACTTCAAGGGTGACGGCAACTAGTAGTACGACTGCAACTGCAACTGGTTCTGAGACTGCAACTACAACTGCAACTTAGGGTTTTATGAGGAAACCCTAATTTTTCAAACTTTGAATTTTGAAATTCTGATCCAAGGGATAGATGCGCTGAGCTAAGGCGAGTAAGCTGGTGCAGTCAGATTTTTGAAAATCCAACTTTTACCACCTCAAACTTGATCTGCGGATTTCTGGACTGGTGCTTCTGGTTTTCTGGTACTTCTGGTACTCTAGTACTTCTGGTACTCTGGTTTTCTGGGACTTTGTGAAACTAGGGTTTCACTTTTCAGGAGATCTAGCCACTGAAACGGTGCGTTGAATGTGCCAAAATGATCCTTAGGGGAGGGCACACTTTTCTAGATGATTTTAGGGCTAAAATACCTCACCAAGAAAAAGCCCTAATTTTCATGTACAGTAACAGTGACGTTTTTCACTTTTCTCTTGTGAAAGATGCTCTCTTCAGCTTAGCTCTGATGCCATGTTAATGTTTAAGCCATTATTATAGTTCTTTGCATTTCAATAGATAACAATAGCATAACACAAGATCACTGAGAAATACACAATTACAAGAGACACGACATTTATCCTGGGAAACCCTCTAGGGGAAGAAAACCCAGCAAAACTTCCTTATTATAGATAGCCAATACAATGCCAAGAGATAACTTAAACTAATACAGAAGATCCTTTCCCAAAGATGCACCACTCTCTCTCTCTCTCTCTCTTCTCCAACTGCAATTATGAAACTTGTCTCTTAATGAACAAGTGAGGTGTTTCTAAGTGAGACGTTAGCCTTCTTATTTATACAAGACTGGCACGTGTAAAGTGTCTCTTCACTGGCAAGGCCGACTTCTCAAACTGGGTGGTTATAACCACCTTTATTATATTATGGGGTCTCTTAAATATCTTTTGGGGCCAACTTTTTCTTTTGCCTATTACAATTACATTATGACCAATCCACAAAAGGGGATTTGGTCCTTTTACAAAAGCCGACATGATCAATCCACAATGGGGATTGATCCAATGAATAATATATCAAATAATAATAAGAATACACTTTGCAGTTACATTATTTTAATAGTATAAGATCCCAAGTCTTCTTCATGGCAACCCAATTCATTCATAAGCTCTAAGGGGTCTTCAATCTGATATCTTCTCATTTGTTCATCGTGAAAAATCACAAAGGCATTCTCACAAGTGGGAATAGTAGCATAATATAGGTCCATTTGGGTGCTACCTCCAAGGTTAGTAACTCACTTATGAAATAAAATTATTCCCCACACATCGGGAACATCGATGACAACCACATCCATCAATAATGAAATGTCTTGATAAACTTCCAAACTCACACGTAGATCCTTGATCAAACCATGAAGCTTTACTTCTCTAGAATACATCGCACATATGTTTATGTATGGTCTTGTGGTTTACAATCCCAACCGGCTCATCACTGTAAGGGACATCACATTAGTTGAGGCTCTAGACACCAACATACAGGTGTGCAACAATAAGTCACCCACTACCAAAGATACGAAAAAGGGTTGGTGACTTGAGTTCTTTCTTCCTTCTTGACTCGTGGTTTGAAGAATGATAGGGGCATCTTCATTGTTAGCTACATCTTGGATTGATTGAATCATCACCTAGAAACCCAAAACTTCTTTAATCTAATCTCTTACGGAAGGAATATTTTCCAACTCAACAATGGAAATAGGCACCTTAGCATTACCCATCCAACTGGTTATAGCCAACTCTAAATTAAAAGGATTACTCATTGAAGAATCACTTTGAGGTATATCAACACTTGGTCCTACTGATTTTCTTGGGAACTTACAAAGGACCTTGTTGATCTCCTTGAGGAGGGTTACCTCTTCTTCTTTGATAGGTCACACCCTTAAACCTATTAGCATACATTCTTTTGATTTCCTCTTGGGAAGGCTTCTCATCAAACATCTCAATTGCCCTCTATGATTTTATGGACTTGTTCTTAACTTGTCGAATATTCTCTTGGGATAAGTGGAACTTTTTTCTTCCATCAAACACATTGCTACAAGAGTCCAAATATCCCTCATCACCTTGAGGATTCATTTTTGTTGACTCAATATATCATGCACAAGTCTTTTCATCATGGAAACTACTACAAGCCCAGCAATAGTAAGGAACTTCATGATCAAGCATATTGATTGGATCCAATGTTGCGGGAGGTCTTTGATTGGGAGGAGGGCCCCGATGCCCATTTCTAGAAGGAAACTTTATTTGTTGTTGATTTCTCTCAACCTAAATTAGTTTATTTTGCAATGCATTCATTGTTTGTGTGAATTTCGTCTCTAACATTTTCATTCCCTCCATGATGGCGATAAAAAGGCAAGGATTGGGCTCGACAGTATGAACAAGGTTGAGTTTAGGATTGGCTCTAGCTCTAGTAGGGATTAGGATATCCATCTTCTCTAATGGAAATCAATTATCACCCAAACTCTTGGTCTTTTTTCTAGCATCCATTAGATCAGTAGGTTTGGCTTCATTTAGAAAGGAACTAAATTGGCCTTGGAAAGAGTTCAAGTAATACAAGATGGTTTCTAGGGTAGGATGATGGGTCTGAGGGATATCTTGGACAATTTTATCAAATCTAAGATTAAATTCATCCACGGACTCATTTTCATTTCTTTTCATATTAGCTAAAACATTTAAAAGAAACCTACTATATTTTCTTTCCAACCATTTGTCAAAGAAAACATTTCTAAAAGCATCAAGAGAATTGATACTATTGTTAAGCAATCCAAGAAACCAATTTCTAGCATATTTTTACAATGATAGAGAAAAGCATTTTAAAAGTACATCAAGATGATCAATACCAAGAGTTCTAACACAATCCATAAATGCATCACAATGTTCTTTAACACCAATAGCATTATCGCCCTGAAACAAAAACATTTTTCTAATGAAGCAGACAACTCATGGGGTTAAAAAATTAAAATGGTTTATAACAATCAGTCAACTAAGGAGTAGACATTTGATTTAGATTTAGGAAACTTGAATTATCAAAAAACAATATTATTATATCTTGCACAAATTCATGTCCTAATTGATTATTTAATTATTTTGGTTTATGCCTATATCTTCTTCTTTTATAATAAATCTTAGGTTCGAGCACTAGATCAACAATACCCTAGGAATTAGTTCTTGTAGAGTATCTCTTTGTTACTTTTTCTTTAGGTGGAATCGCCATATGACACAATTTAGATTAGAATTCACAACAATCTCATCAAGATACACATACAAAAATAACCCCATCAAACGTCGGGAGATGGAATTTATTCTCAACAACGACGCCAAAAATGTTACTGCCTGAACTAGTACCCTTGTGAAAATTCCCAACACATGTGCTAACTTGGAGCAACAAAATGGAAAATACACCACTATCACCTTGATGTTATTTCCCCTTTACTTTAGACCAATTCCTAGAAGCCAAATGGGGTATCTCTATTCATGAAAGGTAAATTGATTTAAGTGAATTATGATCATGTAAGCTTACAATTTACTTTAATGAAGCCAACATATATGTAACAAGACCATGCACAAGGATTCAAATAAGTGATTAAATGCTTTAAAAATAAATTTTAAGAAACAATACCATAAACCACAAGTATATCCACTTGAAAAAGAGGGTTAGGAGCTAGTGGATGTGTGTGCCAAATCTAATATGTAATACAAACAATGAAAACAACTTCATGTTTGCAATTAAATGAGTATCACTCAACAAATGAAACTTCAAAGAGGTAAAAAACACTTTTAAGCTACTTTTAAAAAAATAGAGTGGAACTAATTAGCATAAACCAATGTCACAATGTAAGTTATGATTACCAATTGATTAAATGTTAAGAAATGACAAGACTAGGGTTGTCCTTCAACTTCTAAATCTATTGTATGATAAAATAATGCAGAAATTTCAGATTTAGAGCATAAAAATACCATCCAAGAGAGAGATTATGCACTAGAAATAAAATGTCTTATATGTTTCCACTTGGGCAATATATATTATATGCAACAATAGTGTAACAAGTGTTAAAAACAAGTTTTAAGGACATATAACCATTAACTAGGCAAGGACTTAGGCAAGGACTTGATAAAAAAGATGGTGAATCCCCCTTAGGGTTTCCAATGTTAGCACTAGAATTCACCAATAAGATCTCTACTTAAAAGTACCTTAGAGATCAATTTCACCACTAGATCTATAAGATAAACTTGTAGAAATGAAATAGAGGCTAGGTATAAGTAACAATACACCTTTAAGCACCAAACCCTAGCCTTAGGGTTTCACCAAATCTGATTTTTATTACTGCAATTTAATTTCTAGATTTGAGAAATTCCTTAAATCAACCCACAAAATGTTAAATAACACCTTCAAGCACAAATTTATAGGTCCATTTTTCCTCATTAGGGTTAGAGATCAACAAATAAGTACAAACATTTAATTAAACTAGTCTACAAAATGAAATAAATTGTTTGCTTTTACACTAGACTGTGAAAGAAATCTAAATAAATATTTTTATTTGAATTTTCATCGTTAGATTTCCTTCTAAACAAATAAAAAAATAATAATTTTGAATTTTAGGGTTATTGGTTGGTTGTTGGGAGAAAACATGTGTCTTTCTCCAATTAAGGTTTATGGGATCAAGAAGTATGTCCCTCTAATATTTGGTCACTTATATCTTAAGGTTAAGATAAGAGATTAAAACCTAAGGGTAGAGTAATATCTCAACTAATCAAGATATGGTAGGGGACCAAAGCCCTACAAGAAGGAATTCGATAAGGGAAAAACATTCACCCACAAGATCAATTATGACTTGAATAAAATACTCGAAACCCTTGGCAAGGAACCAAAGGAAAGACAAGGAAAGAGATTGATCACTTACCAAACCAACAAAGGAAGATGGAAGAGATAAAAACCCTAGACATCTTCCATCCAAGTGGTTAAATAACCCTTCAAATCGATCAATCTTGTTAGCTAGTAGAATCTTGAATTGTCATAACAAATCTTTAATGAACCAAAAAAATAACCAAGAATGAGAAAGCCCCAAGGATTGACACCAAAACCTCCAATAGGTAGATCTTCAACAAACTGTTTTCTCAAATGATATCCAACAACAACAACAATTTGAAATGAGAAGAGAACCTTTATCTATAGATGAGGCTTCTACATCCTTCTCATTCTTTATTATTTTTTATCTCCTAAAATATAGCCTAGGAGAATCACAAAAAGTGACTTGTCATCCACATAATGAAGGAGACTAAGTCAAATACAAGTAAAACATACCACATGTACATAAAAACCCTCATGAGAAGGGTACGTCCCACAAAGAAGAAGGGAAACTTGGTGAAGAAGCTCAACGTTCCATTGAAAAAGTGAAGTGGAAACCTCCAAACATGGTGTAGTATCCTCACATGCCAAGAAAGGTCTAACGTCTAGACTCCAAAAGTGGAACGACTTGATGGAAAGGGTAATAAATGCCCCAAGAAGTGGGAAACTCCTCAAATCAAGCTCAATAATCCTCAAAAGGTGTCCCATGGTATGACCATGTCCAAAACTCAAGCAAAGAACCTCCACCAAGCATGGAAAGTGCACCTCCAAGTCAAATCAAGTCATAATATCACTCAACCACTATTATAAAGTCCACATGTGTGGGTCAGCTCTCTAATTAAGTAAGGAATCACTCAAAAGATGATAAAGTAGAAGGGTGTTCCATGATCTTTAACGTCGCATGTGTAGAGGTGACCAATGCAAGTGAAAATAGCCCACGTGTGCCTTAGAGGATGTGACTAGTGCCTTAGGATATGTGTACCACCTCAAGAACTATGAAATACCTTGGGAAGCATGACACTGAGGGAGTATCTGCATAATCATATCCAAGAGTAGATGGCCAAAGTGTGACAAATATATAAGATGGGGCCCATGCTTAGGCATAAGATACATGTGTTTTAAATAGGTATGATAACCTTTACAACATAAGCAACAATTTTGCATTACATACAAAGAAGTGAGAGAGACTAGAAGCTCTACTAGATCATATGTCCTAGTAGATCCATCCCAAGACGCTCGCATGCCTACCCAAATCATAAATGACCAACATGATGAAAAGTTACTGCCACCAAGGGTAGTGAACTAGAGCCATAGGAGCCAATGCATATCTTGAAATCGAGACTAAAAAGATGGGCCATGATCGACCCCAAGTTGTCTAGAGACACCACCTAGGCCCTTCATTGATATATAGACATCTAAGGATGGCCTAATACAATACATGAGTACAAATATAACCACACTTTTGGATCATCATGATATAATGATGTACATAATTTGCTCATATGATGGATCACATCTGGCAAAAAAATATAGGGCGCATTGAAGTGAATTTGAGGTGTAACAATGAGAAAAGGAACTTGAGAATAGTTCAAAGTATCCCAAGGCCTATATCCAACAAAAAGATTCCATCCTTGCAGTTGAAAAGAAGCTTCAAAAAAGGGTGTCAGATATATGCAAAAATAAAATGGGGGATGGGAGAGAATGTAATACCCCAGTTTGATCCCCAAGTTGTAATATGTTTGTTAGAATTAGGGCAATGAAGCAAAACAGTAGTATCTTTTTACTTTCAGTGAATAAAACAACTAGGTCTAAGGTTCAACAAACTCAAACACTTTAACTAGAATACAGACCTAGGAGATCTAAAGTGAGACGGTAATAAACTCAGTAAAACTAGATCTGATTATCAGTAATAAAACTCAGATCTACTGTTCAAAAGTTAAACAAGAACTCTACTACTTGGACAGTGAACAGTTAAGGATAAAACAAGACAGTGAAACAGATCTATAATGCTGAACTCAAAAACATTTCACTGATCTATAGATCTAAAGTAAATTGATCATGAACAGTAAATCAAACTAAGAGACAAATGTCAAGCTCAATTTATAGATCAGATCCAGTAGTTGTCTAGGCTAATATGTAGATCTAGATGAATCATACAGTACAAAAATCAAAACAAAGTCCAGATCTAAAGATAATGAGTAGACAGCTTACCTAGTGTAGAAACCTTACCTCTGAAGAAGTCACAACAACCACAAGAGATGTAGAACCATTTGTATTATGCTCAGACAAGGTTCAGTTCATAGATCCACCTTATAGGTTGGATCTCTTGCCAATAAATGAAAAATCTTTCTTGCCACCAAAGGAATAGAACCAGAAGGACTTTACACAGTTAAACCCTCAAACAAGTTTTCTTAAAACATCCAAAACTCTCACACAAGAAAATTGTGGACAAAAACCTTTACAGGAGGAGTGGCTTAGAGGAGGCCATGGTTCAAAAGAGAGATCTGAGCAGAATTTACTTTACAGCAGAGAGGAGGAGGGCCGAGCCACTACAGTAACCCCACATAGCAGTGAAAAGGTAGCACCCTACAAGTACACCACAGCAAGAAGGGGTCGCACCCTATAGGCTTTCCACAACAGAGCAGAAGAGGGCCGCACCCTAGAACTCATCCACAGCAGAAAATGGAGAGGGTCGCACCCTAGAACTCAGCCACAGCAGAAATGGAGAGGCCACACACCATACAGGCTTACCACAACTGATAGGAGAGGGGTCGCACCCCACAGTCAGCTCTCAAAGGGAGCCGCAGCCACACCACAAAGATCTGCAACAGAAAATAGAAGAGGCCGTAGCAAGGAGACTCCACTCACAGCAAAGGGGCCGCAGCAAGGAAACAAATCACCTGCAAGAGGGGCCACTACTTCAACAAAAAAGGAGCCGCAGCTAGGAGAGGATCCGCTCACACTTAGAAGCAAGTGATACAAAAGAGTGTTTGATGTGAGAGGGGGGGGGGTTCTATTTATAGTTTAGGTTAGGGGTAAGATTAAATTAAAAATAATAATTAAAATATCATGTTTAAATTAAACAATTTAAACATGGTATAATAAATATTATAATTTAAACTTAATTAAGCCTTAAAACAAAAATAACATAAAAACCCCAAACCAACACAAGTAAAGGTAAAGAAGGGTTAGCAAGGTGGCAATACTCATTCATTCATTTTCCATGGTGAACTTATTACTTTATCATCATTGCATATGGGAATTATCCCTCATGTGGTCATGTCCTTCTTCAGGAAGGTCATACACCAACAAAATACTTGATCGAGGATCAAGTAGCCCCAGAACTTTTTCTGGGGTCTTATCCACCAACATCAAAGACCAAGGATCAACCCATGCCACAGGCATGGGTACCCTGGACATTTCCAGGGGCCCTAGGCTTATCTAGGGGCTTTAACTGCTTGGTCCTAGACCAAGAACCCCAGTCGTATACTGGGGGCCCTCTCAGGGGTCTTTACTGCTTGGTTCTAGACCAAGAACCCCAGTCGT